>JADLZK010010649.1:0-99073 GCA_015847255.1 Hyparrhenia diplandra | reverse complement strand
TTATGGCTGCTGGCACGGTGCAACATAGAGTACACTCAAAAGGACGACGTGTCACATATAATATCGGTAACTTTGCATTGATATATTGCACTCCACAAAGGTGTGTTTATTTGAAAGCATAAAGTCAGATCTTCGCCGATGCACACATGATCGACCTTCATCTTCTTTCAGGGACCTCATCTCATATATAGTGCGCTGAGACAGCGGACAGGACCTGGTACAGTTCAATTTCAACTCCATTCAGTTTTCCCCTTCCGTTCATTTCCACTGCCTGCCTCATCTAGCTTCATCATCTTTCAGGTCCAGCATCTACGAAGCTAGAGCTAGCACGCTACAGTGACGTTGCGATCGACGACGGGTCGAGTACATGGATGCAATAATCCTCGTGTCACTCGAGCGCGAGCGCGACTCGAAACAAAAGAGCCTAGCTCCCACGCACATCGTTGACCCATCATCGTGCCCACGGAGGGACCGGCCGGCCGGACGATCGGTGTCGCGACGTCGCCGACGGACGCGGCCGGACAGCGTCTCGATCGGCTCCTGCCCGCCGGCCGAACCTTACCCGCGCGCGCTCGGGGTCAAAGCTGCTCCGACAGAAGGCAGCGCTCGGTCGCGACGGCACGGCCGTGCGCACGAGCTAGCGCAGTGCTGGTGCGCGCGCCGATGGCGAGGTCTCCGGCGGGCCATTTTCTGGGCAGTGCCAGTGCGTGCATCTCCCGTCGCTCTCGCCGCCACTGCACTGCGCGCACGCACTTGCGTCGCGTCGGCCAAATATTCTCGGAGCGATCCGAGATGGAGAGCGAGGGCCGCGGACTCTGGCTCGCTCGCTGTGCTGTGCTGTGCGGTTTGCGAGCCTCCATGTGGTCGATTCTTGCTCGACTGCTCGTGCGGTCGAGTGTTAATAAATTATATAGGGAACAAACTTTTGTCTGAATTGAACAATATAATATGTAAAACATGATCGAAGTGCAACTGTCATGCTTCATACATCATGTGTAGACTAGTGCTAACCTACTCATGCTGCCGGGTTCAGTGTAGTGCAGTGCAAGTTGATGCAGGCTCATTTGGGAAAGTGTAAAGAGAGCTCCAGCCTTCTGGACGTCCTGGACATCAAGTTGGAGATCGAGATGATAAAAAAAAAAAAAAAGAGAGTTGGAGATCGAGCCAGCCAGGAAACGTTGCTATGCACATGTAACTGTGTCAGTTGACTTTGACTCGGATTTCTGTACTCCATCATTTATTTAGCGCACATGAACGAGCAAGGATCTGTCAGCATACTATACAAGTAGCTCCGGCCCTGTTCAGGACAAGGCGGAAAAAGGGAATGCATACACGGAGTCAAATTCACAAGGACCACGCCAAATCCTCGAAAATTCCACGTTTGACACATAAAGTCATTACTAGCCTATTTTTTCTAAAAAGAATACCCACTAACAATATTAGTCATAGATCTGCTATTATAAAAACCCACATCTTGAACTAAATTACACACTTCTGCCATTATGTAAAATACTTCATCTGTTTCCAAATTGTAAGAAAATTTAGCTTTTCTCCATACATTGTTTTCACTATGTATCTAGATCACACAGTGTATATCTTAGTTTCATAGCAAAAACATAGAAAAGTCAAAATGTATTAAAATTTGGAACAGAGGGAGTAACATTTAATCACTTATCTGAATTATCCACATGTCTAATTATAAAAAATAATATACAAGTAATCCCATTACATTAATTTACCCACCCTTAGTGTTATTAAAATAACCTAGATTTACCGCTAAATCTAAATTACTATAATAAAAGTTTTTTAAAAACCCACAAATGCTTATAAATTACTCAATTATATACTTGTAAATACTGAAAAAAAACTTTAAAATCAAAGTCTAAACCATCAGATTTTCATCATGACTATATCAACCTTGGCTATTATTAAAATAACCTAAATCGCTCCACAACCAAAAATATATACATCTACCATTAAAAATGTCATAAAGTACTTCTATATATGCTTCTTAGTTTACTCACTATTATTGTTAATTAATAATGAAAAAAACTAACCGAAGGTAAGCATGCATGAAGCATGTCAAGCATGCCTATTTTCAAGCCAAATACATACATGAAGCTGATGTTTTGACTGAACTTGTATTGAGCACACATGAAGGCGCAATTAAAGGGGAAAATATGAATGGGGTTCAAAAGCATACAAAATCAATTGATAACTAAACGTTATCTCAAGCAGAAACTACTAGAAGTTAGAACACAAACATATGGCATAGTATCAACCAAACACACCTCAAACATACATGGAGGGATACAAATGGAAACTACTAAAAAGTGGATAAATTAAGTATCTATAATAGGGTAACCAAAAATGAAGTATATGTGAGTGTTGTATTAGAATATATACGAAGACATGAGACATAGTTTCAACTAAATATGTCTAAGGGGCGATTTGGTGCAGCTCCTGGCTACTCCGGCTCTGCCATTGTAGAGCACTATATAGAGACACAGTAGCATGGAGCCGGTGGAGTTAGAAATCGTGGCTCCATCGTCTCCTCTTCTTTCTAGTTCATTTTTTTTTTGCCTCCGGAATCAAAATGGATGCTTGCATGCTGTAGTAGCACATTGATTGGGGGGGCTAGAGGCCTCAAGGGCCATACCAAACAGGGTCTAAGTCTAACACATATAAGTGTTATATAGAAGGGAGTGCTATGGTTTGGGATGAAAAAATATATAAAGTTTATCACCACAGTGTAAAGATAAGAAAGTATCTATGTTAGTGGCTGTGTTATGATATGAGCAAATGCAAGGGAAACAAAGATAAGAAAACCTGAATGTATAACCTAGAAATTCAGGTATTTGAATAACATCTGGACTACAACACTTCAAAAAGTAAATGTCACCTAAACATATTATAAGCTTTGTCATAGTCTAGCTTAAGAATCACCCCCTTTCTTTCTTTTTTTCTTTATGAAGACTGTGTGGACTAAGTACTAACTCATGAGCTACAGCCACACTCTAGAATATATTAATCTTTAATGAAAGCACTTTTGTTAGAAGCCATTAACCTCTAGCAATGTTACCAAGTCTGATAGTAAGTAATTTGGAGAAGATTTGAAAACTACAATTACTGTGGCTAATGGGCCTAAATTGTTTCAACATGTTACTGGCTTTATTCACTTTGGGAATCAAAGTCACCAAGGCAAAATTGAGCAGTCTAAAGACCCATTTTGGAAGTCCTTAGACAAACTAGCAGTATCACCTTTAACAGTTTCCCAAAACTTTTGGGCCAACAGGGAGTCAGGGAGATACACTCGGCTGAACTAGAGGAGCTTGACTTGATCGAGGTCACTGATGCCTCCCTCGTCTTATTGCCGGAGCAAGTTGGACTCCAGCTTGTTGCATGCTCGCGCTGCCTCAAGGCCGACAAGGCGGAGGACTACAACGTCAAGGATTGACTAGCCTGTCCGTTCCATCGTTTTGGGTGGACAGACTCGCCCTGTATCTTTAACGAATATTTACCTACAAGAAGATTCATCGCATCCCTCGTCGGCTCATTGCTCCACCACACAACCAGGTGAAAAGTGAAAACTGATTCTGTCCGTACTCCCCATCCCGTCCTCTCGTCGGTCCTCCAAACCAAATTTGCCGAGCAACATCGATCTCAGGCTGATGAGATTCTCAGCCACAGCCACTCACTCTAGTCGTTTCGTCATCAATGGTAGAAATCGGGGAGAAAAGCACGGGACACTACGTACGTAGTATGCATAATCGTCTATCTAATTTCTCCGATCCGGATCCCAAACGACAGTAATCAGACAGCAGAAAGGCGGCGCTTTGGAGAAGAAGGCCCTTCGACCCGTTGTTTTCCTCCACAGAAAAAAACGGCAATAATGCTCCGTCGTGTCGCGATACTGCCATGCATGTGCCATCTGCCGAACGGAAAAACACGCGCGCGCGCACGTCCCCATCGACGGACCACCTGATGAATGAGGTGTGGTGAGAGCTAGGATGATGAATTGAACCACGCCGGTTTGGCTTGACGACGTCCGTCCGCCTGTGGTCGTCGACGGCGACTGCAGCGGAAGGCACTTCACCGGCCGGCGATCTTTTTCACCTCGTGATGCCCCAGGATACGTCTCTTTCGCCCAATGCAAAGCTTTTCCAGTCACTGCTAGTCACAATTGATCGAGCCAGCTCACGCACGCAAAGTTTTTTGTTTATTTTTTTTTTTATTTTTGAGGACGAATCATGCACTGCAAAGTTGACAGCAGGCCATAGTAGGTCAGCGCCCAGCGTTGCCTAACATCTTCCTCGCCAATCGACTTGGCGTCGCCACCCTATCCAGCCGGTACATAGTAGATTTGAAAAGTGATTTGATATGCACATGAACGGACTGTGTTTGTGGAGCTAAGGCATACTTGTACACAGTAAGTCAGTAATGTAGTGCTCTTTTGCTCTGAAAGTTTTGCAGGTTTAACAGCCATGGAATTCAGCCGCGGTAATTGCGTGGTCAAGGGCTCAACTTCGAACAGCCATGCGTTCCCGTGAGAGCACTGCACGCCTGATCTACTCCTACCACCAGACATGCCTGATGCTTTTACCAACAGTGGCAAGAAAGCAAAGTTGATGGCTAGCCGTGCAGAATCGATCGATGGACACTGTAGTCAGTAGAGATCGAGGAGCTTACCATGTAGTGCTGACGCATTTGGAGACACACAAAAGTAAGCCAAAGCCATGGCGATTGGCGCGTGGTGGCAGAGAACAGTGATCGGATCTAATTTGGCAAATGCCAGTAGCTAGGAACCTAGAGCTTCATTTGTCAGGTGACGTTCTCAAAGTGTTTTCAGAGTTCGGTTTGATTTGAAGCGTAGACTAGTTCATTCAGGTGTTATTCAGAGTTAGGTACTAGGATCGAATCCTTCCTGTTTAGTTGTTGGATGTGTAATGTACCACTAAGCTTTGTGAGTCAACTCCAGCACATTAATAAGCTCTTGCGATTTATATACGCTAATAAAAAAGGGAAAGACATTATTCTAGGTATTTATGTTTCTATATATCTTGCATTCTTCATAAACATTGGGATCGACTTGGTACTGCTTAAAGAGATTACAAAATTAATAGGTGATGTGCGACCTAGAGGTGAGGAGCAAACAACCAAAACTCTAGACTTGTTTTTAAATTCTTTTTACATTGTGTAATTTTGTATTGAAAATTTTAGGATGCCAGGGCTACCCCATCGTCGCAATGTCTCAAGGTGTCACAGCCCAACGGCCTCCAGGAGGGGAAACCCTCAGCTCTCAAACCTTCATGCGTCAGCTCTCTCTCGCGCACGCCGCCGCCATCTCCGCTCCTCGCACGCCGCCTACGCATGCATGTGTGTGCCCAGCACGCGCACGCCACCGCCGCGCCGCCACCCATCGCCGCCGTTCGTTGTTGATCGCCGCCAACCGCTGCCCTCACATCGTGCCGGAGTCCGTCTGGGGGCGTGACCGCGTGGTACTCGGAGACCGAGCGATTCCTCAGCCCTCACCACCTCCCTCAAGATCCGATGGTCGGTGCATGGACTGTTGTGTTCATGTGGAGCTCCGCACCCTGATCCAGGCTGCACAAGAGGCTGCCATGGAAGCCGCCAACGGCGGCGTCCCTACCATGGGCGCCGCCGGCGGCAACGACGCGCCCCACGGGCGCCGACAACGTCGTCATCTCCATCCATGATGAACCCGTGGACACGCCAGCAGCAATGCCACAACATCCGACCATGTTGTCCGACGTGCACGCCAACGCCATCACCACGAAGACCCATGACGACGTTGCTGCTATGGGCGCCACCACCGACAACGACGCCCCCTCGGGCGCCGCATCAGGCAACAACAGCGACACCCCCCCGGGCGCTGCCGCGTCGTCTCCTCCATGATCATGGATGCTGCAAGCAACGGGCACGTCCTCCCCAAGAATACCATAGTTGTCGCAGTCCGGATCGGATATGATCAGGAGGCTACCACCAACGTCCGCCAGCTGCTCGACGAAAAGCCTACCAACTAGGCCAGCGTCTCGCGGCTACAAAAATTTCTCAGATATGTTTCTATGTCACCAACGCCATCTCTGACACCGGGAAAATCAGGAATGCCAAGGTCATTACAAGCATGGGCAACATAACGACGTCACTCGACGTCAACACTGGCGTCTCCGAGCTTAACCCCGACGCCCTAGACATCGCAGACGCCATGAACACCTACGATGTCAATGCCCTGGCAGATCAGGCCATCCCTCGCTCCGTAGTCACCAGGCAAGTCAACCCCAATCCACATGGAGCAACCATCACAACATCATAGCCCGACATCGCTCTCAACGGCGATGTCAACCTCCTGGCCAACAAGGGCGTCACTAGCCATCCTGTGGTTAGGTCAACAAGGGAGCCCCTGGCGCAATCAGCGCCCCCCTCCCTCAGCACATCGCCCATGGATCAGCCCGATGCCTGACCCGACTCCATCTCCCACCGACCATCCGCTCGTGGCATGCCTGACGCCACCATATGATGACGCCTCAACCCAACACCATGGGTTCCTTGGATGCACCTCCTCGTTGACCAGCGGCGCACCTCTCGAATGAACATGTGCGGTATGAGCCTCCCAACCCGAGCAGGGAGGCGACACACCTTTGGCTCATCCGCATGACTAATGTCGTGCCACCGAAGGATTGGGACACCCTCCGGGCGGTGTCTAGCATGTGACTTCGGATCGCTAATCAACTGCGACCTGTGCCGGCAATCCGGCACCACTTTGACAGTAGGCCGCACCGCATGCGACTACATCTACACTCTCAAGTTTGGCAATGGACTTCGCTACATGCTACGGGGCGCGCTATAGCGGGAGGTGCCCCACACGAAGGGCCGCGGCGATCCAACTTCGCTCGTCACCTCAACGCCCCTCCGCCGTCCATCGCATCGACTTGGCAACGGCGATGTACACAATGTTATGTCCCGCCCCTCGAGGCCGGGCTCGCTTACATCTGGCAGCTCTCTAAGGATCAAGACTACCCTCACGGACCAACACTAGTCTTTTCTCGCATTTTGTCCTCACTCATGTGCACCCGGAAAGACTTCCCCGGTCGGTCACCCATCGCTCAAGCCAAAGCACGCTTAACTTTGGAGTACTTAAGAGATGAGCTTCTGAAAAAGAAGTTGCAACTTGTTGGTATGAGTATTCTATCAACCTTATTAAGCCATGGGCCGGGGTGTCACATACTCACCCCCTTAGGAGACTGACGTCCTCATCGGTCAACCTCAGGTCAGGAACGTCCCCTCTTGGCCACGTCCATGTGTCCAGTGCTAGCGCATGTGCCATGTTGGATCACACACCAGGCATGCGCACCATGCCTACGCAACTGTGCCCACACGCGACCGTGAAACCACAAGGGTCAGCTCTGATACCATTTGTAACGTCCCGCCTCCTCGAGGCCGGGCTCGCTTGCGTGAAACCGCAAGGGTCAGGTCTAATACCATTTGTAACGTGCCGCCTCCTCGAGGCCGGGCTCACTTACATGTGACAACTCTCTAAGGATCAAGACTGCCCTCACAGACCAACACTAGTCTTTTCCGCGCACTTTGTCCTCACTCATGCGCACCTAGGAAAGATTTCCCGGTCGGTCACCTATCGCTCCAAGCCAAGCACGCTTAACTTTGGAGTACTTAAGAGATCGGCTTCCGGAAAAAAAGTTGCAACTTATAAATATGAGTATTCTATCAATCTTATTAAGCCGGGGGGCGGGGTGTCACACACAACTGCATCGACGACTTGGCTATGATGGCCGAGGTGCCTCGAGGACCGATCCAGCCAGCTCTCTCGATCCACGACGACCCTCACCCCCTACGAGGCCCTCACCTAGCTCTGTCTGGCATTCTCCATGAACCGCGAGCTCGAAGTCATCGCCATGACCATCGAACAACAAGCTGCGACACGGACTTGGACGCTACACACCGGCGATCCAGCTCCACATGGACAGAATGCCTTCCGACGCGACTGCATGAACACCTGCGAGCGCTACGACACCGACAACCACGCAAAGAACGATGACAAGGAGAACACGCCAGACGTGCAGGCCTTCTACCGTGTCAACCTCGTCGATACCCTGACGACTCTCGTCTGGCCAAGCCTCGCCAACACCATCGAGCTCCGGCGGGGAGCACCAGGCTTGGGCTTGGCGCCGCCGAGGCGGTTGGCGCCCACCTCCCCGGCGTCCTCGCCAGCGGCGACCATTAGCGCAAGGCTTCTGGCGAGCATCTTGATAATGGAAGATCTACCACATAACTTCTTGCCATTACTAACGGCGTTCTTGAAGATCTCTAGATTGGTTTTGGATAATTAGTGACATCCTTAGGACTAATCTCTCCATGCTAAGTGTTGTTTTAGTTGGAGATTGGTCAAGCCAAGGTTGGTGCATGGTGGTCATGGTGGATGGGTCGAGGTGATCCAATTGATGATCAAGTGTGCGGATTGGCGTGTTTCGAGGATCAAAATGGGCTCAAGGCAAAGGTATATCATAGGGCCATTTTGATTTTACACTCAAGACACCATAGAGGGTGTGAGTGATTATAGGATCGATAAACCATACTATAAAGAGGGGAAAACTATCGTACATATCGATCCTCATGTGCCTCTAGGTTCAAAATCATTTGCATGCATTCTAACCTAGAGAGCTAACTCCGTACTTGATGGAAAATGTTTTCAAAATGCTAACACATGGTGTCGGGGTGTTCTTCGACGTGTCGGCAACAAGAATCAAGTGACGGAAGTTGGTTTGGAGCAAAGGCGAAGGAACGACAACAAAACGACGGAATTTCGCAGCTCAGACAGTGACCGGACTGTCTGACCGGAAGCTGGGTTTTTTGACCGGACGCACCGGTGACCGCGTCCGGCAGAGAGCATGTTTTTCGGTGGTTCGGCCGAGGAGCGACCGGACGCACCGACCGGATGCATCCGGTGCTGACCGGAAGCACCGATCGGACGCGTGACCGGATGCATCCAGCAGGGGATCGAGCGGTCTAGTTGGGGTTGTCGGTTGTGACCGGACCCATCGACCGGACTCACTGGTGAGTCCGGTCAGTGCGTCCGGTCAGGCTGATTTGTGCGTGGTTTGCACCCCAACGGCCACATTTCGTGGTGGGGGATATTTATACCCCTTTGGCCGGCTTGTGGAGGTCTCTTGGGCATTTGAAATCACTCCTAACACCTCTAGAGCTGAGCACACATCCTCCTCCTCACTCCCTTTGCTTGAGAGCATCATTCTAGTGAGTTGAGGTGATTCAAGTGCACTTTGCTTTGATCATTGCATCTAGTGGCGCTTGAGCATCGTTGTGAGCCGGTGGTTTTCTTGTTGCTCTTGGAGAGCACCACTCCTAGCCGGCTTGGTGATTGGTGGAGGCGTTGGCAAGAGAAGGTGAATGTTCTTGGCCACCTCCGGTGACTTGTGAGAGGATCATGCCCTCCTCGTCGGGAAGACAAAGTGCAAGTAATACATTGCTCGTGTCTTGGGTACCTCTCATTTGCATTGGGTGCAAGAAGCCTAAAGGCAATTGGCTTGGAGTGAGCTCCATCTTGACCCACATGTGAGAAGGTCGGCTGGACGGAGATTAGCTTGAGGGTGCTCAAGTGAACTTCGGGTTAAATCTCGTGTCTCCATTTGTCTCTTGGTGATTGGCTTCAATTTGGTTATCTCATTGTTTTATCCTTGGTGATTGGATTGACTAGCCTCGACATTGTGGTATATCACCTCTACACTCTTGCATTACATTCATATATATTGTGCTAGTGTAGTTTGAGTAGAATTGCTTAGTTGCTTAGTATATTCTAGCTTGTTCACCTAGTTGGTAAAGTAGTGACTTAGCTCTTGTGTGTGAATTAGAGACTATAGCAACTAGAATTGTCAATAGGAGGCTTGCCGACAAGTAGAGCTAGAGCAAACACATTTAAGCTTTGTTATTTACTAACAAGTTGCTCTAGTGATTTTGTAGAAATTTTATTAGGCTATTCACCCCCCTCTAGCCATTTAGGACCTTTCAGTTCTTCCTCGACGATAATGGTCACCACCCCCGCCAGTTTGGAGACAAATGAGGGGACAAAAACAACTAGCATGCGCAAAATTGTCACTCTGTATTCTGTACCACACTACTTGTGTTATATATTATCCATTGCATGTTTGGATCCTACAACTGTTCGGATCATCCTCTCCACCAAGCACCCTCTCTGTGTGGGCCTGTTACAAATCTGAAATTTGATCCAGAAAACAGTTCAATTCTATAGAAAAGCAAGAAAATATAGGGCCAACATGGTCTCACTTTGCGTTTGTATCACAGATTTACAGCTATAGATTTCCATGCGCCCGCGGCCCGACGGCCCGGACCGAGGCCGCGTTGTTTTGGCCGCCCGCCCCGGCACGGGCCGGTCGGCGGGCCCGGCCGGCACGGCACGGGGGGCAGCAAGATGCGTGCTT
Source organism: Hyparrhenia diplandra (assembly GCA_015847255.1). NCBI lineage: Eukaryota > Viridiplantae > Streptophyta > Magnoliopsida > Poales > Poaceae > Hyparrhenia > Hyparrhenia diplandra. The sequence goes on along the minus strand of JADLZK010010649.1, from coordinate 88,583 downwards.
GGGCCGACCCTCAAGCACGGGGCACGCGACACGGCCCGACACGTTAAGAAAGGGGAGGCCCGGTGTCAAATATACTAGTGATAATATTGTACATATTTGGTATATTAGTCACGATATTTTCATATTTGGTTTAATATTGTACATATCTTTGGTGAGGCCCGATGAATTTTAAATTGTGGTATGTGTCATTTTGTCTTTGTGTTTTTCATATGTTTAATGGAATCTGTATAAAAAAAGATTGTGTTTGAGTGTTTTTCAAAAATCGCCCGAGGGCCGGCACAACACGTTTTTTTCCCATCGGGCCGGGCCGATCAGATCAGCCCGATTTTTGGCCGTGGGGCGGGCCTGGGCCGACCCGGGCACAAAGCCTATAGAGGCACGGCCCGTGAGGCACGGCGTGGGCTAGCACGGCACGCGGCACGACGCCGGGCCGGGCCGCCCGTTGGAAATCTATATTTACAACTGCCTCCACCACTGCTTTTGACTTCAAGCATTTCACATTCACACAACCAACATGTCAAGCCTAGGGGGTCACATCCTGGCGCGACGACGTGCTTGGCCCGCACTCGCCAGCACCGGTCAATGGTCGGCGCCACAGTGGCTGCACATGTCGCGCCACATGCATTGGCGACGACATGTAAAAAGATCGCGCCCGGCCGAGGTGGCGCCGACCAAAAAGGATACCGCGTGCAAATTTTTTTTCAAACGGGGATACATTTGAATTTTTTTTTAAAAAAAGGCAAAATTTTAGAAAAAATCCCACACCCTCCACCGATGTGGTCAGGCTGACCAAAAACACTTTCGCTGATGAACACTCTCATACAAAATATCAGACCAATGGTTATTATGAGTAAATGATGATAGTTCTTCGCAGGTGAGCTGGACACAAGTGCAAGTTACAAAATTTAACGTGGCATGCTCCTAGAAAAGAGAGCCAAACGCTAAGTATCAAGATAAGCTAAATCAATTCGCTAAGCACTAGCAGAAAAGATGGCTGCGCATATTTTCAACTAGCCTATAGGCAACGAAGACTAAGTCAAGGTGATTAGTAAAGAGACGACTAATGATGCAAAATATGTAACCACCTTTGAAGCCTGCTTTAGTTAGTCAATAAACACATGACAACCTGCAGAATCAATTTGCTGACCAAATAGTGAAGTGAGAGATGTGGTTTGGACCCAGCGGACACACTAAACTAAGTTTAGGGATCTAGATGTGCAATTTGAGAGTACCATCTTTGTTTGATCATGAGACAAGAGCTATTTTCTTCTTCTTTTTTTTTTTTTTTTTGTCTCCTGAGCCTCTCTCTGTTAGCTCTGCTGTTTTTTTTTTGTGTTGTACTCTGTTAGCTGGCTTTATTTTTTTAATAATTTTTTATATAGTGGCTTTTGCCCCCTCCATTGTACTTAAAAAAAAAAAAAAAAACCGAGTACCTAGACCTAGACGAACTCGGGACAAGTTTAGGAAAACTCGGGGACAACTTTAGGGACTGATGATGAAATTTATCTAAATTAAACCTTGCCCACCATAGCTGACTTCACGTTCAAAACCAACCTTTCAAATTGGTGGACACTACATCAAGACGTCCTAGAGCGCGACAGCTGCGTCGATCGATTATACAATGACTAGTCTGAACTTAGTCTCGTAGAAGATCCACAGGACAACATATATATAACAAGAAACAAATTTAAAAAGCTATCTAGAGATCTACCTGCACTATCATCGTGCTCGCCATTCCTAGTGTCAACAATAATATTGTAACAATATAATGGAAGAGGAAGAATGGGACACGTTTTATGTGGCAGTGTCACCCCATAATGTCTCTTACACCTTAATTTAGGAAGAACTGCCTTTTTCCTTTTCTGGAGAGGAAAATGTGTCAACGAAAAAAAAAAATCAAACTCCTCGATATCTATATCTCTATCTAAATAAAAAGAGAGAAAAATTTCAGTCCCACATCCTTTTCACGGGCTTTTCACGGGCTTTTTCACCGGGCTTTTCACCGGGCTTTTTCCACCTGACCCTTTTTCCTTCCACCATACCTATCTATACCTAGTTTCAGTCCGACCTATTTTTCTACCCACCGTTTTTACGCCGCAGAAATTCTGCGTTGAGTCGTATTGCACCAGGACACCAGCCTCCTTTTATCTACGTTCCGCAGGTATAGATTAATTAATTTCTCCTAAACCGGCGTGCTGTGAAGACCGCCTCCTCCTGATAGCCCTAAAAAAACAAATTGCGTTCAGCGTCGACCATAGCCAAGGAGCACCATCGCGCGTGAAGACCCAACCGACCTCCAGGTCCATCTACTGCTCTGGCGTTGTCCGGTCGTCGGTAAAGCCTCCTTGCATCTTCCCTTTGTCTCTCGAAATCATGTTGCTTTTATGTTCATCCGTCCGTGCGTGATGGCGGACCTCCATGCCAAGTGCATGCACCGCCCCTGGGAAATCGACCATGTTTTGTTAATTCTTTGTAGTCGTGTGATGTCGCCAACCTAGTTCTTCATTAGAATAATAGATGATATCCTTCGTTCTGGTTGTAACATTCTATATAATGGAAGATTGCAGTTGGTACGTCTGAGGCCGAGAATTGAGAAGGCCGCATTGAGAAAGTCATGTACGTTTTATGTCGGTCAAATGTTTCCACCGGACACCCCAACAATGTTCTTACCTTAATTTATGGCATTGCCGTCCCTAATTTTTTTCCCTCGAAATGCTAAGCATAAAAAAACATGTCTAGAAGAAGACTTTGATCACAGTTAGCGGTTTGTCGATCCGCAGCGGCTGGCCGTCGTGGCGCTGGATGCCAAAACGTTCTGCGGGCTCCCCCCACCGCAATGCCACCAAAGATACGCCAAATGCCATAGCGCCACCGCAGGGCGGCCGACGGATCAAACGCTAAAACAAAAAGTGAATAAGTCGAAGTTTTGATTTTTTTTCTCCCCGTGGCAACGATATTTCCTAGTAAATGTAAAATGTGATTTTCCAAAATCTGAGTGCGTGTCGTAGGTAGATGATTTCGACTTTTGTGGACACTTGCTTCTAGCAAATGGACAAAAAAAAAATTGCTTCTAGCAACTTCTAGCAAATGGACAAAAAAAACCCTGGTCTCCTAGGCTCACACAACCGTGGAACCTTCCACAATAAAATAGTTTCATCCGAGCTACTTTCTCAGTAATTAGATGTTAACGTCGAATTGAGTCACACACCAACAAAGTCTAGCAGCCCGAGGATTAACATGACCTTGATCACAGCAAGAATGCAGCGAATCCATGAAATTGAACAACGAGTTGGTTAGGAACTTATTAGTAGAGCCCAATTTCTATGTTGCTTTGATAATAGGAACTTATTTTTTTTTTAGAAAGGCGGCAAGAGATTTACCGGATTTTTATAAGACGAGGTAAAAAAGGAATACAACTCTTACAGTTCCTGAAGGAACGAAAAACATGACTCAACTACACTCCCACTCAGAACGACTAATGAAACGAAAGAAAAAAAAACGCTTGGTAACTCAAATAAAACTCCTACTAAAATCTTGACAAAAGGCAAGAGGGCAAACAAAGAAAACAGACTATCTAGAGCCGGTTGTGACCACGGTTGCGAGAGTGTACTGCAAGATCTCATCTTTGTAGATAGCAGCGACTTGTTGTGGTTGAAGAGCTTTTTGCTGAAAAGTTCTCTTGTTCCTTTCTTTCCAAACATTCCACACCTAGTAGATCATGAAACTATCAAGCTTTCTCCTCTCTACGACTTCTCCACTTTCGCCCTACACTTCCTCCAAAAACCATAAACCGCGTCTCCGACATTTGAATTGTATCGATCACCGCCAGATTGAGCCATTGTTGTAGATGTGTCCATACTTGTTTGGCGAAGGGGCAGTTCAGGCATAGATGGTTTGGTGCCTCCGGAGCCCTGCCACACAACTTACAAATTGGGCCTGCTGGCCAGTTTCTTTTAACCAAGTTGTTGGCCGTTAGGATCTTCCTATGCAACAAAGTCCATGCGGAGAAATGACATTTAGGTTCAGCACTCGCCCTCCAAATTGAAGCTATCTTCAGCATGACCAAACTCCCTTCAAATTGCATACGATACGCACTTTGGGTTGTATATTTGCCTTCCATCGTCCCAGTTCCAACGAATGGTGACTTCACAAGATGTATTCAGCTAGATGAGATGAATTTCTTCCCAGGGATTAACATATTCCTTGATCTCGTATGGAGATTGGATTAGGAGGACATGAGAGACCCATTTGTTGTCTCGTAAAGCTTTATGCACTTGTTAGTTTTCCTCTTTGCTTTCAAGAATAGCTTGGGCGCAAGGTTTTGGGGAGATCTCCCATTCAACCATGAGGATGACCAAAAGTTTGCAGTTGTTGTCGCCCCCTATTGTCACCATAGTAGATGCAGCAAATAGATCTCCGTCTCTTTCATCGCAAGGAAGGTCTAATTTGTTCCATGAACGTTCTTTATGTCCGCATTGAAACCAAAGCCATCTTAATCTCGAGTTTGAGCAAATCTTTCAAGGTCGACTATCCCCAAATTCCCCCTTTTATTTTTGGCCTACACGTTGCGGCCAATTAATCAAAGAATGACCACCATAGTCCTTGTCCGAGTCTCAACTCACCAAAGGGAAGCTACACCTCATTTTGTCAATCTGACTAGCCACTTTTGCTCAGGAAAACTGTCATGTGGTAAATGGGTTGAGATGATAGGACTATCTTCACCGGAGTTTCTCTTACGGATGTGGAGAGAAATATGCCCTTCCACCCCGATAATCTTTTCCCAATCTTATCAATTAGGGTTTGTATTTCTATTCTCCTTAGCTTCCTTGTGTGTAACGGGAGACCTAGATATTTGGCCGGGAATTTGGAAATTTGACCCGCAAAGTTTTGTAGCAGTTGAGAGACGTTCTGTGTTTGAATCCAAATAGAGAAGATCTCCGTTCTCTCTATGTTAATCTTTAGCCCCAAGCATTCTCCAAAGAAGGCTAGTATGTTTGTTAGTTGTTCTAGACCTGTGCCGATGGATTAGCAAAAATGGCTGCATTTTCGGCATATAAAGAGCATCTGAGTTTGGTCTCCTTTGGCAACACCAGTTTAAGCACATTTTTCTGACTTGCTTTCTCCAAGATACACTGCAAAGGATCAATTGCCAGAATGAAGTAACGGTGAGAGGGCGTCTCCTTGTCGCAGTCCCTTTATGTGCTTAATTCCTTTTGTTGGTTGACAATTACTTTGGAAGAGGCGGTTCCCAGCAACGCTACTACCCAATCTCTCAGTTTTGTGCTAAAACCTAGGGCCTGCATCACTTCTAGGAGGAAGGTCCAATTGATTGAGTTGAAAGCCTTGGATATATCTAATTTGATGAGAAGTGCCGGTTTCCATTTTCGGTGAAGCAATTGTATCACCCTCTAAACATAAATAAAATTGTCGTGAATACATATTTTTTTATGAAGGAATTTTGTGCTGAGGAGACTAAATCATTCATGTGCAGGGCCAACCGATTGTCTAGAAGTTTGGTGATTATTTTTGCCACGCTGTTTATTAGGCTAATTGGCCTATAGTTAGAGATGGTGGCTGCCACTTGGTTCTTGGGTAGTAGTACAATATTAGCCTCGTTTATCAAATTTAGCCTTGCTGTTCTGTTGGAGTAGAAACTCCAAATTGCTTGTGTCAAATTCTCCTTGATCACTGACCAACACTTTTTGTAGAGCAACCCTGTGAAGTCATTGGTCCCTAGTGCCTTTTTTTGCTAGAATTTGTTTGATTACTTCTGCAATTTCTTCTTGTGTGAATGGGTTATCCAGGTCGCTCAAATCATATGGTGCATGTCCATGTGAATGCCAATTGATTGCTTTTGTACATGTGATCGGAGTGCCCATCCCTGTGAGAAGTGGTTTTGAATCCTGTGAGATTTTGCTCTTTGCTTCACTATTGTCCCATTTTGACCATTGAGGTGGGAAATATAAGTTTTTCTTCTTCTTGCATTGGCATGTAACTAGAAAATTTTGGTTTTAGTATTCTTTTCGGATCCAGGTTAGTCAAGAGTGTTTTCTTGCCCTAGTTTTTTACATTGCCACCAACCCCAATGATTTTATCTTCAAGGGCTTCTTAAATTCAATTTCCTCTACTGTCAGAGGTCTTTGTTCCCTGCGTTCCTTTATAGGTTGCTCAAGATCGTGTTTTAGTATTGCCCATCGGATCTTCTAGCCGGCAAAGTTTTTTCTTCTTCATAGATGTAGTGCCTTGGCCGTTCTAATTAATTTGATATGGATGCACGAGACTGCATCTTGCGTGTTTACTGGCTTCTCCCACACCTCTTTAACTGTTTCTAGAAAACCCGCCCAGCTAGGCCAGTGGGCTTCAAATCTGAACCCCTTGTAAAAGTCAAAATCAACGTCTCCTTGCATGATAAGAGGGCAGTGATCTGATCCCATAGAGGCCAATGCTTGTAGGTCAATTCTTGGGAATACAACTAACCATTCTCGATCTGGAGTTGCAAAAGGATGATCGATCTTTGTCATAGTTGGGTTGTTTTGGTTGATGCACCAAGTGAATTTCCTTCCTCTTAGATCTAATTGCGCTAGTCTAAGGTTATCGATTGTGGAACGGAAAGCATTTAGGAGGTTTCTATTGACGCGTCCATTATTTTTGTCTTGGGATCGGTAGATGAAATCACCTAGCAACAACCATTCTGGCAGTAGTTGGTTTTGTAAGGCCGTGATTTCCTGCATGAATATCACTTTGTCTTGATCAGATTGTGGCCCATAAATGCTTGTTATTGACCATTCTTTATCATCTGACAACATTTTGATAGTAGTTGATATAGTGTTGTTTGTAGGAAATTGGTTGCTCAGTTGGAAGCATCTGTAAGAAGCAGCAAGAAGAATGCCCCCCTGATGCTCCTATAGAGGGTAAGATAGCTGTATTTTGCGCCATGTACATTCCAACCGTCTCTACTAGTAAAGAGTTTGTCCAGTTGCCGATCTTGGTTTCCTGCAAGTAGACTACCGTTGACCCTGAGGAAATGATCTGGCTTCGCACACTTGCTCTTTTGGCCCCATCATTTAGGCCACGGACATTCCAAAGATATTACTCTACAATCTTTGCTTACATTGATAGCGGTCTACTCCCCACTCTGCCTCAAAAGAGTCAGCCCTTATTCGGGACGGGTCGTGGTATAACAATTTAGCCCGCATTTGACCGCAGGTCGACACCAAATAAGAATCACCACGAGTAGCAGCACACAACTAACAAGGTTCTTCTAAATCGACACAATGGTGACCTGACCAAACAAGAGGCCACGAAGGCAACAATGCCATCAAAGACAACGGTGCTGCGCAGCAGGAGTCTCTAGCAACAAATTACAACTAAAACACCCAAGGCAACAGAGTCGGCGGTGTAAGTCCGATTCTGGAAAAACACCCGAGGCAAATGAATGCACTCTCATAAGAGATCTGAATGATCCCTTAATACCCCTACGATACACAGGGTCCTCGACCCCTACCTATTCTGACTTATTAGTAGAGCCCAATTTCTGTGCTGCCATATTTTTTGGTGCTCAAGATTAGGATTGCTGGTTGCATAATTTTCTCGACCTATTGCACAAAGATGAACACCAGCAACATGATATATTTCTAGAGGAATAGTGCAATGATCTCATCGGTTTGGACAAAATTTTGGTGTCGTCCTCTCTGTCTGTTCATCACCTTGCAATGCAAGAGATAATTTTGATTCACTTGCTCCAGTAATTGGTTGTCGTGGAACCTTCCAATTTCATCTGAGCTACTTTCTCAGTATTGCTCCCTCCGTTTCAAAGATCGTTTGACTTTTTCAACCCTAACTTTGACCAATCGTCTTATTAAAAAAAATGTGTGAAAGCATAATCAAATTTAAGTGAAATTTAAAGAACTTTTATTAATAAAACATGCTACAACAAATGAATTGATGTTTTGCATAAATTTTTGAATAAGACGAATGATCAAAGTTGAGGGTGAAAAAGTCAAACGACCTACAATTTGGAATGGATTTGGTAAATGTTAACGTCGAATTGAGTCACACACCAACAAAGGCTAGCAGACCGAGGATTTTACATGATCTTAATCATAGCAAGAATGCAGCGAATCCATGAAATCAACCAACAAGTGGTTAGGAACTTATTAGTAAAGCCCAATTTCTGCGTTGCCATATTTTTTTGGTCGTCAAGATTAGGATTGTTGGTTTACTCGACCTATTGCAAAAAGATGAACATCAGCAGCATGATAAATCTCTAGAGGAATACTGACGATCTCATCGGTTTGGACAAAATTTTGCTGTCCTCTCTGTCTGTTAATCACCTTGCAATGCAAGAGATAATTTTGATCCACTTGCTCCAGTAATTGGTTGCCGTATAACATCAAGCAACAAACCAAGATAGATCAGCATTAACATGGGGCGTGATCCATGCCTCCACCAGAAAAGAGGAAATCGGTAGATGAGTCAAAAATATGTACTATCGAAAGGGAAAACCACGAGTAATTATAAAACTAGAGCAGCCTAAAAGCAAGAGTAGGTGGCGTTTTATTTAATAGGAAGAAATCATGAATAGTTAAACATAAAGGATGATTGATGCCTAGTTATCGAGAGAATCTCCGTTCATTGGTAGTTTTTGCAGCAAGAAAAATATGTTGATTTATTGGTCATACAAAGTAAATTTTCCCTTTGACCAATAAAGGGCTTCTTCTTCCTCGCTCCGACCCACGCCGGACCACTAGATAAGATCCCGTACTGCCATTCAAGATAGCAGCAGCAGATCTGGCACTGGTACCGGGCTAACAAAGCAGTTCTGAGGTTCGTCGCATCCAGCCTTGCAATGAATAGGAAGAATGCAAACGCAGGTCAAGCAACAGTAGCACTGCTAGCTCCAGCACCAGTATTCGTTGCAGAAGAAGTTGCTTTAGATCCTTCATATTTGTGGTTATGGAGGAGTACACCAGAGTTACGCCATGAGAGGCGGCTTAGGTTGTTCCTGCCGTCTACCTTTGCCTGCCGTCACCAAGGGGCACGGCCACCGGCCACCAACACCAAGTGGGTCGACCGGATGTAGCAAGAGGTTTCATTGTGTTTCAGGCCAGGCCGTAGCCCTACAGGTTATACGGTCCTAGACATAGGAGACTAGAAGAAATACTTTCTCCGTGCAAAAAATATGCAATTCTCGTTTATATAGGACTCAAGCAAGACTTTAACTAAATTTATATAGAAAAGTACTAAAATTCTTGATAAAAATAAGTATCACTAGGAGATTAATAATGGGATTTATTTTTTATAAAAATATTTAGAGGGCTAATGTTATTTACTATAACTTAGTCAAACCTTACTTAATTTGATTGGCACGTACACCGTTATTGCATATTTTATGAACCAACAAATAGTTGACTAACAATTAATTAACTCATAAGGATCCAAACACCGACTAGTGAATGGACTACAACTAGTCAAAGACTCAACTACTTGTTATTTCGCTAGTGTAGACTGTATAGTAGGTTTGTGTCAACGGAGAAGCCTCAAGTGTCACCCTCCGGGATTTCGACGGGCTGAATCCGTTTCCCTCCGACGATCTGGGTTGTCCTAGGATCGCGGAGCGGGCGGCCACCTAGGCATCTGGCGGATGAGCCGTGGATGTAGGTTTACTATCTCGAACAACCGGGGTAGATGGGGAGTCGATGACTCTCCATCAATGGCGGCGGTAGCGGGATTTGTCGATTGGCCATGTAGATGGGATCAAATCGCCATGAACCTCTTTATTAAATAGAGGAGAGTGGTCTTATCCTTTTTCTCCAAACCATCCTTGGGCGTTTCCAAGCTCCAAAAAACGACCTGCGGCCAATACTTCATTGGAAAAAATCGGTTCGGGCATCGGCCGACGACGGACTCCACGCGAGTGTGGCGGGAGGCGTGTTGGCCGGACGCTTGATCGGGCGGGCTGCTTCTCCAACCGATCACTAATGGTGGCTGCTGTCGATTCCGGGCTGAGCTCTAGAATCGTGAGGCGTCGCGCTGACCGACCGGACGCACCGACGCGATGCGAGAACGGACGCTACGGGTGCGGCGTCGGTCGTTTCAAGGGAAGTCCTGGACAGCGATTTTCCCGGACGCTGTAGGTCGCCAAAGATCCCGTCACTTCCGGCGAAGCTTGTTTTGATCTTAGTCTGACTTCTTCCTCCCATCGGTGTTATTCTTCTCCCAATTTTGAGTGTCAACGAGGAGATTTTATAAAAATTATTTAGAGAAATAAATGCTAATGTTTTTTTGTTGTAACCATGGATGCAAACTTGCTTAATTTGATCGGCACATACCCCATTATGGCATTGCCACAGTAAAACCACAGTGACGTGTGCAGGTGAATGCAAGTCTCATGAGCCAACAAATAGTTGAGTAACAATTAATTAACTCCTCTTGTTCCAATCAGACCGACTTTGTGAATGGACTACAACTGGCTTGTCAAAAAAACTACTTGTTATTTCACCAGTTCATAGAACCCAACTGTCAGAGACTCAGAACTAGTGATTTTATTAGTTAGCTAATCACTAGTCCTAATTCGTTCAAACATGCTCTTAGGAGATGACATGCAGGGCCCATGTCATTGTCTGAGACCTCCTCCTTCGTTGCCCTCCTCTCTCTCCTGCTCGCTCGCGTAGGGACGCCGTGCCATTTGCTTGCCCACGCCGTTGCGGTGGCCGCCGCCACGACCCCCCCTGCTCGCGCTGGGTTCGGCGCCACCATCGCACCCCCTTGCCCTTGATTCATTCATTGAAGATGGCATTCTGAGCCCTGCCTGCAAACCTGCCTCCGGGCTCCGGCTTCACGCGGAGTCACCGATCAGCAGCAGTTGTTGAAGTAAACAGACGAGCACGTACGACTTACACAGCTCTGAAGATACTTACGTAGGTCAGCCGGCGCAGGTTGATTTTATTGCCATCTCATGTCCCTGTCTCGCTGGCTTTTATTTCCCTCTCCGGGCAGCCAGCCAGTCCTTGAGCACTGCTTGCCATCAACTAGGCGGTCTAGCTTGTACCGGCAGCTGCTACGGAACGGGGGCGAAAAAATGGCCAGGACCGACGGTTACCGGGTTGCTGCTTCAGCTCTTGTGCGGCCACTGGACTCTGCACGCGGGTGTTCGTCAAACGCGCGGCGTGGCGAAACCACTACGGGGAGATGTGGATTGGAATGGTTAATTAGCTGCGGCATCATCCGTGCTCGGTTATTATCACCATGATTAACACCAGAATCACGAGCCTAATCTTTGATCCCTTTCCGATTAATTGTGGGGTGTTCGATCGCTTCTGATTAAAGCCGTCAATGGCTCGAGCGAGATGACAAATGCATCAGTTTCACGTTAGACAACGTATCCTGTGCAATCCCAGCTTCGTGAAATTACGCCCCCACGCATTTATCTCGTCCTTGCACACACTCTTTCTTCGCTGCGTGTTAATTTCGTCTCGTCTCTCCCACTTGGTAGTGACTGTGTGGGTCAGATCTTGGACTCTTGGAGCCACTGCGACGCCTCTCGTAGTACGCAGAGGACACCGTAGAACGTACCTCCGGCCTCCTGGCTCCAGCATGCAGTTTTTTCTGTCGTTTTTCTACCGGCGACGAGTAGAATGACGGTACCGAAAGCACTACAGTCGTTTTTTCTGTGTCGAGGTCGACGTCAGATAACGACGGTACACAAATACAGAAGGAAACTTTAGATATGTTAATACGTCAAAAAATATATAATATAGCTGTCTACTGTCTTATTCTTTGTTCTGTCAATCCTTTTTTTCTAATTTATTCAGTGACTTGACAAGTGCAATCCATTTCTAAACTTTTCTGTAGAGGGTAGCCACCAGGAATGTATGGCACGACAAGATATTATTAGAAGCGTGACCTGGTCAGATCTCTGGAACTATTTTCTAGAATAGGTTATTTGTGAAATATTTGTCGTTTTTGGAAATTGGTTATAAATAAAAGAGTAAAAAAACCTAATATGTCGTGGTCCTGGGTAGGGATGGAAATAGATTGGATTCACTAACTGTCGGATCCCCGATAGCACGTTTTACCATAATAGGTAAATGCCCGTCGTTGCACCGAGGAAAAATATCATTCACTTTTTTTTCTTCTTCCTCCGTGATCAACAATTCTCATTTTCTTTGGGCTAGAATATGTTCTGGCCATATAATAAATCCTCTATCAACAAAATGTTCGATCACGAAGACAAACTTAAGTACCGAACATTGAAGTTGTTTAGAATTTTCTGTTGTGAAATAAGGCCAACAATGCTCCAATATGAAGTTGCATAAAAACATACCAATCGTAATTATAGGTGCTATTTTATGGGGTGATATTACTAATTTAATATCCAATAATTAAATTCCTATTTTTAGATGGCGCGTGTGGCACGCGGTGGTTGGTTGATTGATTGCGCCCTTAATAACGGGAGCGGGGTGATTAGAGCCGGACGAGGTGTTTAGCCGGGGTGAAAATTCCTAATTCCTATTTTTAGCCGGGCAGTGGTTCATGCGGAGGCGGGGTGAGTCCCGGTGGATCGATTCCTTTTCACTCTTTTTAGTAGTAAGATTTTCATATTCAACTCCAAGTGCGTATTGTTAAGTTCAATATACATGAATAGAATTTTATTACTAAGTTCATCAATGGCCAAACTGAAATAAAATCAAAGTAAACTTCTAATAATATCCAATACCAAGTGAAATGAATTATAACGGATAATATTTAATAAACTGTTAAGTCAAGTGAAAAAATATAGATAATAAGTAATGCTAGTTAATATTTATCCATTTTGCTTTATCAGTACTTTTGTAATGACAACATAAGTAGAGATTAAAGTAGGTGGGTACATAACATGGACAAGGATACTTATAAAAATAATATAATTATAAATAAATATTAATAACTAATCATATCGGTTAATCAATCATTACATATATAATATTTATCATAAAATTATAATTTATATAAAATAATTTACAATAGTAAATGAATAAATTAAAGTATGAGAATAATTACATCGGTAAATAAATAAATCAAACAAAGAATTCACATAATTTATAACAATAAATATATTTAGAATATACTAAAACTAATATTAAATGTTGTTTAGAGATATACTATTAAATAATTATAATGCATCAATAGTAAAAGTAAAATTAAATAATAACTTCGATCATTTCATATTTTAGTCGGACCTCAGAACTGCTTGTTAGCCATGGAGAAAAAACTTTTTAATAGATTCATTATACCTTGTTCTATGTTGATACATATAAATGTTAAATTCAAATTTTTATTGAATATGGATTTGCAATTGGATAGAGAGAAATATACTGAAAAGAGAATTTAGATACATGCCATGTTGTGCTGCTCGGCGCGCCAGTAATGACCAAGCACAACAAGGGATGTCGGGTCGACCGGACTAGCCTGGGGCCCTAGGTTTTTTTACCAATAAGAAAACAATTTTTGGTCCATGGGGATAAATACGAAATTTTTAGAAATACCGTGTCAAATTTAAATTGATTTTTAAAAACGTTTAGCATCATTTCACTAGAAAAGCTCTCTAATCAATTATCCATCTCAAATTTATACAACATCGGTGAAATAACATAGTATCTCACAAAAAGTAGAGCCAGCGGTAACACATCGAGCTACGGTAATATCGATATAAAAAATTTCAGTCCTTAGCGAAAAGAGTGATATTACAGAAATTTCGGAAAAATTTTGCCTAAAAAAATTTCACAGCTGGGGCGCCCTAGGGCCTAGGCACAATATGGCAACAAGGATGAGGAGTTAAAAACATAGGTTTGGGGCCGAGCTAACTCCTTAGGCCTTTTGTACAACTATATAAAAGCAGCTATAATATTTTTTTTTGGTTTTCCTCTTTAAGTATAGCATTTTGTAAAACTGTAAGTGCATTTACAATGTTACAAACGCGATGCACAAACGATGAGGTAAACAAGATCAAACTACAGACAGACACAAGATTTAACGTGGAAAAACCTCCCAATGCGGGAGAGTAAAAAACCACGGGCGCCAGCCAGCAAACAGTCCTCACTATTATCGAGAGTCGGATTACATGCTGATGCGGTGGCTTACGAGAGAAATGAATGAATCGGTACTCCAGGGCAAACCCTAAAGGGTATATGTAACGTACTGCGGCGGGGGAGGCCCCCCGCACCCCCAAGCATCCGGGCTTCCGCTTCGCTCCGGCAGAAGCTAGCCTTCCTTTGGGCCTGAATTTGGAACATACTCAACATACAACTCTAAGGTTCTTTTATATAATTTCCGTAGACTAGTTTTAAATATCACTCTCCAAATCATCGTTCCAATAAAAACCGGTCTCTTTTGCACAAAAAAAAAAAAAAAAAAAAACCGGTCTCTATGTTTTTTTTTTATCCTTCAATATCTTCTTTTCTATATCTTGTCCACACGAGCCAAACCCTGCTCTATATCTTTGACTAGTGAAAAAAATCCAGAATATATGTTCTTAATATGTAAAAAATTAATTTAAAAAGTTGTGGAAGAATAGTTTTTTATCGAAGCATCTCTATTTCTACTGTTATAAAGAGGCTCTTGGCGGCAGTTGGAAGTCAGGTCACTCACTCAGTCCTATATGCGAGAACAAAAGTTTTTTTTTTTTTCGCATAGAACAAAAGGTTTTTAAGCGACGATCTTGGCCAATCAGAAGCCCTGCTTTGGGATCAAATGCCATCCGACAACAGGGTCGGCTATCTGGACTAAAATACGAGAGTTCACTAAACGTGCGTGGCCTGAAGAATCGGCTGCCGTGAGTCAGGCGCGTGCCGTTGGATCAAGGACCACGGTCCAAAACTTTGGACAAAAAGAGAGTAGATGTGAAAAAACATAGTTGGGTCAATTTCTCCATTTGCATTGCATTGATCTTTTCTTTGAAAACAAGATACTCCCTCTGCCAAAAAAAAATTATAAGATGTGTGATGGTTAAACTTTCTTAACTTTGATTAGGTTTATAAAAAATACGTGCAACATTTATAATTATATTTTTTTCCATCACCTATAGTTTAGTTGCCTGAGCTCTCAGGCGTCTGAGTTCAGGAAACAATTTTACTTTGGTGAGCCGATGGATAGGAAGGAAGAAGAAAGCTATGGCCGTTGGCCATCACACGTCGCCTGAACTTTTGGAAAATCAGGCGTCTGTTTAATAGCAATTCTCATTATTTTTGTATATAATTGGTTAAAGCTAAAAATGAGTTTTCAAGAAGGGAGAAGGACTTGTGTTTTAAGATGGAGGGAGCATTAGAGATGTTTCCATTGAGTAGGATTAGAATAACGGAAATAGTAGCTTAGTCACTTGGAAAATGAAGGTGAAATTGAACCCCTCTTGATGGATCACGACCCTACTACTCGAAGGCACGCACCACCGCCACTACTCACACCCTTGTGTGTAGATCGATGGAGAGAATGTGTACGTGTGGCCAATGTCCATTGACGCCTAACAACCTCCAAGCCCAAGCTAGCCAACCAACCCTAGGAAGACGTACGCATGCTCCCCTCTCCTCTGATGTCCGATCGATCTCACATCATCGCCGGTTCCAGACATGACCACCGCAGGACCACGCTCCACCTCAGTTCCTTCCCCCGGACGAGCCAAGAGATCCGTCGTCTCGCTCCCGCAGCCACAAGCGCAAAGGCAATCCGCTAGCTGTGCCTCCTCGCACTCGATCGCAGTGCCCACACCCACCACACTACCTGCCGTGTCCGCGTCCACGGGCCCCCGGACGCGGACGGCTCAGTCGCCCGCCAGCCCTTCCCTCTCGCCACCCATCTATAATTACCTGCCCCGCGCGCTGCGGAGCTGAGAGCAGGCAAGCACAGCGAGCACGCACCAGCTGCATCCTTCCTAACGGCCGGCCGTTCCCAGCCACCGAGCTCATCAAGCTAAGCACAAACTAGCGTAGCCATATCGTCATCCAGCTACCATGGCTGCCTCCACCACGTCGAGGACCAACTCGCGAGTGAACTACTCGAACGAGATCCACGACCTCTCCACCGTGCAGAGCGGCGGCTCCGCCGTCCCCACCTTGTTCTACCCGGACAAGTCCATCGCCGACATCTTCCCGCCGCACCTGGGGAAGAAGGTACGTGCATATGTCGTAATAACCCATGGAGGCTAGTTACAGCTTGCGCTGAAGCAAGCCAGCTAGCTCGGCAACTGCCGTGCCGGTGCCGCCGTGGTGTGGTAATAAACACGCCCTGGTCCGGCCGGTAATGGTCGATGATGTACGTACACGTACTGACGGCGATTCATCTAACGCGTACGTACGTGTGTGACGTGCACAACACACAACGATGGCAGGTGATCTCGGAGGTGGTGGCGACGTTCCTGCTGGTGTTCGTGACGTGCGGGGCGGCGTCCATCTACGGCGAGGACAACAAGCGCATCTCGCAGCTGGGGCAGTCGGTGGCCGGCGGTCTCATCGTCACCGTCATGATCTACGCCACCGGCCACATCTCCGGGGCGCACATGAACCCCGCCGTCACCCTCTCCTTCGCATGCTTCCGGCATTTCCCATGGATTCAGGTACCGGCCGGCTTACCTTTTTCCTTGTTAAACTAATTAATCGATTTCTCTGCTCTTATCGCAATTAATTTCCTACGCTAATCTATATATATATAATTCGTCCTGCAAACGCAAGTGGAGCTTTTTTGGCGTGTAGGCATCATGCAGATTTATTTCTTTGCCAGCTCTCTTTCAATTCGTTGGGTCCGCTATTTCAATCCATTTTGTTAATATAGGAGTTCAGTAGGACTTACTTGTCAACATGTTGTCACATATATAGTCTTTTTACTTGGCTGGCTAATCATCGCAGGTTAGGATTTAGCTACTACGATATACTTTTTCCATATTTTTTTTCATAGGTTTGGGATTACACAAACAAAAATTACGCTAGCTTCTGTATGTGCTTCCTAATTAAACTACTGAATAAGCTGTCGAAACTACTGTGCATACAGACACGGACAGATCGATGGATTAGCTGCCAACTGGACACATGCATGAAGCAGATAAAAACAGCTCCCGTATCAATTAGTATACAAGTGGACACAAGTCCATCCGATCCATTAAACAAGTCTAGTATACTTCGTAAACAGCTGGCTTATCTGTTCCGATTGCCGGCGTTTTGGTATCATACTTTCCTAGTCACGGTGTCAGGTCGGTACGTATAGCCTAGCAAATCCAAAACAAACGGGCATTATTTGGCAGGCTACACGCCGAGCTCGCCGCACAACATGTGAACCAGATAAAACACTCGAGTAGGAGTAGTACATATGATTGACCTCGTATTCGAATGTATGGCAACCACCGCGGCGGGGGTTGCGTTGACATTCTCGTGGCTGTTTTATACTTACTAGCTAGTACTACTTAGAAAGTACCTAGTGTTGAACATCAAGAACATACATGATGGCCAATGGACCGATGGTAGCGTGTGTGGCGAAGAACTCAATGAAAGTTGGCATGTGTACCAGCTGATGTGATCCTGCCGTGCACCGGCCGGCTGATCCTGTGGCAAGATAGAAAGACATGGCATGGGGGTGTCATGTTGGGAAGAATATAATCCGCACCGGCTGATATGATCGCGTGGCATGCTTACAAAGTAAGTTGTCCACCGGACCGTACCACGCGTGCGTGCGTGCATACGCGGCCAGCCACGGCCGGCCGGTGTACATGTCGCCGAGACGACAACCACAGCCTTTCAATCGATCGTCGTCGAATATTTTCCGACGTGTCCATCCAACGCAGAGCCTGAGCCTCTCCCTGCCTGATTCGACGGACGGACGTGGTGCCCCCGGCCGTGCACCGACGATCGTGCCCGTCACATCACATCGTAAACGAGCGGTTTATATGTTTTGATCGTATAAACCGGCCGGGTTCGATGATTTTGCTTGGCGAATCGCGTCGCGTCGCGTGCGGTAGGTGTTTGTGACGCTGACGCTGCAAGCTTAATGAAAGCAGCTAGCTAATGAATCTCTTTGTCATGTGTGTATCTTGGCATGATCTCGCAGGTGCCCTTCTACTGGGCGGCGCAGTTCACGGGAGCCATGTGCGCGGCGTTCGTGCTCAAGGCCGTGCTCCACCCGATCGCCGTGATCGGCACCACCACGCCGACCGGCCCGCACTGGCACGCCCTCCTCATCGAGATCGTCGTCACCTTCAACATGATGTTCGTCACCTGCGCCGTCGCCACGGACTCCAGGGCGGTCAGTACCCTACCCTGCCTGTTGATCATCCCTCATCCCTCTCTGTTTATTTTTTTCTCGATCGGGCCATTACCCGTATTTCATTTAGAGGAAAGATCCCTCCCTGTTCATCGATCGATTGCCCTGACCTGACGACATGCTTTTTGGTTGTTTGGTTGCAGGTGGGTGAGTTGGCCGGGTTAGCAGTCGGTTCCGCGGTTTGCATTACTTCCATCTTCGCAGGGTAATACATATGACGTTCGAATCACACATGACAAAAAAAAAATCACACTCACTGACCTTATTAGCAAGGACATGCATGACTGTAGTACTCTCGCCAGGAATTAAAACACGGTAGACTTTCGACCATGGGCTAGCTAGCTAGCAGTAGTGACACTGAAGGAATCGCCTGCCTCTAGCAGGTCCTCGATCGGTAGCTAGCAGGAAAGCAAGAGCACGAGGCCGGAGACTTTCCAAGCTGATGACGTTCTTTGCTACGTACCGAGCCGCATTTTTGGGTTTTTTTTAGCTTCTTTAAAGATTTTCGGATCACCTGTGGCTGTGACAGGTCGTGTGACGACCATGCACCCAAAGCCTCGGCTGAACTCTGAAATTACCCTATACCTGCTCTCATGTCATAATCGTTTTCTTGGGCACTAGTACAGTAGTACTACTAAACTAGCTTATCGTACTCTACAGTCTACTACATATAATAAGTACATATACGACATTACAAAAGCCTGCCTTCACTGACTTATTTGTGCAAACGACGAATTTTTTGGGCCCTCTGATCTGACTTTAGAGCCAATAAATCTTCTGACCATAGTAAATAGAGTAGACGTAAGAACCCACTAGGAAACAGCGTACACACTGAGTCACTGACACATGTACACATTTAAGCTAAGACGCGGGGGAAACGAGTGGCATTTGCAGGCCTGTGTCCGGCGGATCGATGAACCCGGCGAGGACGCTGGCGCCGGCGGTGGCTAGCAACGTCTTCACGGGACTCTGGATCTACTTTCTCGGCCCCGTCATCGGCACGCTCTCTGGAGCCTGGGTCTACACTTACATCCGATTCGAGGAGGAACCTGCTGCCAAGGACACACAGAGGCTCTCCTCCTTCAAGCTCCGCCGTATGCAGAGCCAGTCCGCGCTCGCCGCCGACGAGTTCGACACCGTCTGATCGATCGACGGCCGGCAGGTGCATCATCCACACCTCACCGGCGTGCGTCCATGCATGCATATAAATGTGCGCACGCACGCCGTGTGAGAGTACTAGCTGTGTGTGCTCGCTCGCTCTATTCAAGACCTCTCTCGATCTCAGGTGGTAGAGAGCCAGAGCTGATGCGTGTGTCATGTGCTTGGTGTACCTAGCTTAGCTACCTACGTGTTTGTATTCTTCTCCCGTCGCCTACATACCAACGTAGCAGCGGATCGGAGCGGAGCAGTGTGGTGTTTATGTATCGATCTTCGGCTTTGTATTGCGTCAGAGTTTGCAAAAAGTTAATTGATATGCAGCTGATGCCTGATATGATCGTGGCTTTGCTGGTTTGCAAAAGATGCATGACTGTGTTGGAACAAATGTATGGATTTATGTTTATGTTTTGGATTCACATATTTTTGGATGGCATTCAGGAAGTTTGTTGATATTTTAAATTAGAGACACTGCAAGATATCGCACTGCAGATATATGATAGGTCAACTATTATTTCTATTCTGTGAAAAGCCTTGCGGTAATAATAGCCTCGGTAGCACCTACAACGGGTTTGTGCTTTCGGTACGTGTAGGCGACTTTTCGGTGACAATGAGCGCCTATGGTGACTTCGTCAATCTCATCTTAAATATTTCATAGGAGTAGGGTTTATAGAGAAAAGTTGGACGATTGGTTGGATGGATGCACCGTGCAATTGGCCACGCGATGCAGCCGCACGTGTGAATGCAACACCACACGCCATTTGGCATAATCGGCGGTAGCTGTCAGTCCTAGATGCAGCGTAAAAGTGTAGGGCTCACTTAACACTTATTAAAGATATATGTATATCTAAAGTAGACAATGAAAGATACACCTTATAACATAAAATTAACCAAACACTCTTATCTTCTGCATTTAGAATATATGTGTCGATAGATCATCTCGAGACTCTAGCAGGATACATAAACCATGCCACTATACCTAGCCCCAGTTTGAGTAATGGAGGTAAAAAAAACGCACTCCAGTAAGCTACTTACCAGGCTACCCAAATTTATTCTCCCAACAATCCAACAATTTCCCCACCACCTATTCAAGTTGAGCCCACAAATTAGACTACCTTAAATTTTCCCTGCCATGCGCCTCTCTCTCTCTCATCATCGTTGCCCTCGTTCGCACAGGCTCCCCGATGCGTGTGGCTCCTCCTAGCGGTGCTCCTACCTCGCCGGCCCATCTTGTGGATTTGTTGGTGCATCTCCAAGTCGTCCCCGGTGCATATATCGCCGTCCCCTGGCATGGTTCCCTGATGCGGCGGTCATCCTCGGTCTTGGCGTGTGGATTCGCAGCGCGGTGGCCTGCCTCGGCACAGCCTGGACAGCACCATGCCTGTGCCTCCTCGCCGCCAACTAACGCCCTCCATCCTTGCGCGCCACCTCCCACCATGGCCTCTGCTCTGTTCTTTTAGCTCTATGAGAAGAATGTGAGAAAGAGAGAGAGAGAGAGAGAGAATGATATGATATGGACCCGGTTGTCATTTTCTACTAGAGTTGGAAGCAAAATATGGAAGCCATGCCGTTTCTTTTTTAAGGGTAGTCTCTTTTAGGTATTATTACTAGAGTTGGAAGCAAAATATAGGTAAAATAGGTGGCTACCCTAACAGACGTTTAGGTAGTAAAGTTGGAGATACTCTGTAGACAACCTTATTTAGTCCCAACCACAGCCCTGGTCCACCAACAAAGCGAGGTTACTTTGCCAAGCTTGGGGTCATTTTTTCTTAAAAACTGTAGGATGACTGCGTTTGTATTAAGGCATAGTTTAATGACTGATTACAAGAAGCGCAATTAGAGCACTCGCAAATAAGCCCCCCCTTAAGTGCCTGGCCCCCAGTTGCTCCATTAGATGCGCTCTTTATGCTTGATTATGTTCAACACCTACCACAAGGATGATATCGATGCCTCGTTAAGAAACAACCGTGTGTTCCTCTCGTTCCACTGTTGTCTTGCAACGACGACAAAATAGTGTAAGCCTAACCATAGACCTAATCCAGCATTAAAGCGAGGTTACCTCACCACCAGACTAGGACAAATCCTAAGGATTTAGGATTCTTGGCTTTTATAGCTAGAAGACATAACTTATTATTAGGTCAGTCTCATTCAGGGTTTCGTCGACATTAAATAAATTGACATCACATAGTATAAATGAAGGAAGAGATGATAAAAGCTTCATTTGATGAAGCTTGTCTATATTATTTCCATCCTCTAAGATTCTTGAAAAAATGGGGTATGAAATCCCCGCGGCCTTAATTACCTCTATTCCATAGATGCAAATTAAGCTCGAATCAGCTCATGGGCATCCTATGTTTTTTATGGAACACGATCGAGGGGTACTGTCGTCCCTAGGTTTAAAAACCAAGGAGAATACATACAACACAGAAACGAAGAAGGAGGTCAAGCAAGATGAATCATCAGCTCATCGTGATTCTGTTCTCAAGTTGACCAGCGCCGATGACGGCAGCAATCTAAGTTGCTATGCCAGCACACGATAGAACCACCTGGAGAAACTAGCTAAGGCCGTGCACTGTGCTGCACAGGGTCGCCAGGAAATCTCCCCTCCACTGATGGTCTGATGCCGCCTCTGGCGGTGCACCTGCCTGCCCCATGTGTCACCACTCGTGTCCCCCGGCCGGCAAGGAAATGCGCAGCGACGTCACGGGGGGCGTGCCAATGCAAGGTGCCGCCTCGGGAGCCCTCGCTCTCGCGTCCCCACGCCGACGCCGCCGCGAACAACCGGGGTGCGCACGCCGGTTGGCATGGCAGCGTCACCGGTTACATCCATCGCCGAGTACAAACGACGACTGCATGCATCGATCCATTCATCCGTGATCCTTCGGGTCCATGTGGATCACGCCCCGAGATTGGTGCGATGTCTCAGTTATGATGAGTCCATTTCCTGGTTTCCTTTCAGATCGTCAAAGCTAGCTATAGCCCGGCCACGCACTAAGGCGCCACAGCGAAACACATGTGCCGAGCGCCATATATAGGCACAGCCGACGGCCAAGCCGAGACGATTATGAGACCTAGCTGACCACACATCGCTGCACATTTCCAATCCAAAAAGGAAAAATATAAAAAGGACGGATTGATGGACGTGCACACAAATGGAGATCGTAGGACATGCCCTGTCCAGCAAAGCCTGCCACTGCACCATCTTTCAGTCGTATTGATCCTCAGATTTCGTCGAGTCGCCCTCAGATTTTCAGGTCAGTGCTGCAGCAAGGGCCGGGCCGGGGAAAGCAGATACGGATCAAACGCCAACAGTTGCCGTGATAAGGAGATCGTGTATATCAACGGGCAACAGGGTAGGGTAGGGTAGATGGCAATGTCCATAATGCTTGTCAAGTATACTTTGGAAAGATTAGCAGTGCTTCGGATCCTGATCATGACGGATCTCCTCGTAGTGCTTGTACGTCTGGTCATGGTCGCGTGTTTGTGATTGTTGTGCAAAGAATGCTCTCGATCAACCACGTATGCGTTTCCTTTACCAATTCCCGGGTGTTTGAGACCATGTATGCTGATCAACCACGTATGCTGATCAAGATGCCGCTTGTGTGGTCCAAATATACAGGTGACGTTGCCATATATAGGCACATATATATAGTACATAGTGTACACGTGTGACATGATGTCTATGGACTCTTTTTTTTTTTTAAATTACATAGTATGTACACGCAGACGCCCACAACATGCTCTATATTCCTGATGTGGCTAATAATAACATGATGGGAATATCAATGATGACCGATCATGTAGACCTTGTTTACCTTGCTTTTGGCTAGGTGACTTTCACCAAACAGTAGATCTGATCCCAAGCAGTCAAAATCTAATGCCTGAGGATGGTTTATTTGCCGGTCATGTTTGCCCTGGTGTCAAACCAAGCAGGCTCAAAGTAGAGTATGAAGACATCTATGGCTCTACCGTAGAACCAGTTGCTCTAAAGTTGACCCCGCTTCAGTTGAGTCAGTGACAGGTGGGTATAATTGCAATCAGATCCAATGACTTAAATGCAGGGGAACAGGTACAGAGAAGCCTCGTTCCTGGGCCTTGTTTAGTTGGCAAAATAGTTGGAAAAAACATTGTTAGAACTCCTGTAGCACTCCTGTAGCACTTTCGTTTTTATTTGGTAAACATTGTCCAATCATGGTCTAACTAGGCTTAAAAGACTCGTCAAGTGATTTACAACAAAATTGTGTAATTAGTTATTTTTTTACCTACATTTACTGCTCGAACATATGTTTTTTGGTGTATTTAATGTGATGTGATGGAGAGAGAGTCTAAAAATTTGGAAGTTGGCTTAGAAATATTTGCCAACTAAACAAGGCCCTAGTATAGAGTATGACATGCTTCATCCTTTCCAAATATAAGAGGTTAAAGTTTATCAATTATTAAATTTCTTTAGCTTTGACTAAATTTAGAGTTTTTCGTAGAATTTTGGTTCCTCCAAAAACAGTTTGAGCCCTAACTCTTTCGAAGAATCTACAAATCCTAGCTCCTTCTCCTCTAGTATAAAAACAACTTAGGCTTCTATATTGTCGTTTGGTACAGCTCCTACAAGAGACGACGAAACCAGAACCGCTCCTGGGTCCATACCAAAAGGCCCCTTATAAGCAAGTGTATCTACAAAATCAAAATAATTTCATGAAATCCACCATTAAATTAAATGTGTCTTGATGTGCGTTTGTCGGTGTTTGGTGTTGTCGATGTTAATATCTTTTTTATTACAGTAAACTTCATCAAAGTAAGAAAATTAACTTAGGATGAAACTCTTGTACTATATTTTTAAAACGGAAGGAGATTTCCATTGGATCTTAAAAAATTTACCTGAAGTTAAAATTACTGAGCAATTTCCCCAAGTGGTATGGTCGCCGTCGTATCTGTTCTGAGAGTTTGTAGTTCAATATTCTTTGTATTGTTTTGGAAAGTTTTGTTTTGTAGAAGTCAAATTTATGCATGTAAGTGGCTCGAGATAGTGGCGAGTTATCGTATATATGTTGAAGCCTGAAGGGACCCAATATTTTTTTTCTTGAGAAGTCGGCAAGGGTTTTACCGAGCTAATTTATTAAAAAGAAAAGTAAAAATTTTACAAGACAAAAACATTACAACAGCAAAAGACAAGGAAAAAGGAGCAGCTTAGTGGATGTGAAAATGTTTTTCACAACCATCAGCCTCCACTGAGCAGCTCAGCAGGAAAACGACTACATGACCAATTATTCTATGGTGAATTACTATTATTATGATGTTGATTTCACGTTGTCTAGAAATCTTTACATGAGTTCAGTGATCTACATACGAATGCCCTGGACCCGGGAGTAAATGGAGATAGCACCTTTTCTAGGTAGCAATTTGTTGCTTACAGGCAACGACATTCAGATCGAGCAAGTTGCATGTTTTGGATCAAATTGTTCGTCCTTGAGAGCTCATACAAGATCAGACCACATTTAAACGTGGCTTATAATGCGACACGTGGAGCTTTCTCACAAGTCACTAGCTTCTGTACGTTGGTCACTGATTTATCCTAACCTACAAGCTGGTTTGAGAAGACCAAGCTCATCCGACCAAACCAAGTTGGGCTATATCTATCTACTATATCTATCTCACCGCAGGAATTGAATACACAACATAGCTTCCAGCAACTCCAAATCCTTGCCTTGATGGTTGTCCTGAGAAATATGTTATCTGAAAACTGATTTTTTACAGTAATCTGAAACTGAATTTGATCATTGCCTTCATGCTTGACAGCTTGTATCCTGCGTCACAAGTATAACCATTTATTTCGCAAAAAAAAAAAAAAAAAAAAGTATAACCATTTAAGTCGAACTAGTGAAGTGGTTCGCACAATTAAGCCGGCTAGTATTTTAGTATCTTACTATTGCCTATCAGAGCCTCCAACAAAATCTTCATATTAACTCTTACAAGACATGTTAGAAACAAAAAATGAATCCAACAAATTTTCATAATAATCGAGAGATATCTGCTCCTTAGTTTGGTAGAGTCTAAGCTTTATTGTCAATAATAGCCAATTTATTATATGAACAATTTATCTTTAAATTGAATTTCTAGTCTTTAGTGATTTAAAATGAAAATATCTTCAACAACAAAATTCCATATCACTTCGAGTACTATAACTATGGTTTCGGTCATTTCTCCATCCAAGTACATTGAGAAATTAAAAAATAAATTCAAAATATTGAAAAATTAAAATAGAATTTTGGGTAACTAAATGATTTAAATGAAAAGGTAGTAAACTACAAAATTGCAGCTCTCTTTGGGTACTACAACTTTAGTTTAGATAGTTTCTCCATTCGAGGACATTTGTTTTTTAGAAAAACAAATTATCATCAAATATATATTTAGGGTCTTAAATGTTTTCAAGTGGAGAAGTCATAAACTGCAAAATTGAAGATTTCCTGGAGCACTATAACTTTGGCCTAAAGTTTGTCTTTATTTGACTTGTTTTGATTTTTTTTTTTTTTAATTTTACCGTGTTGCACCTAGGATCAAATTGTCAGCTGTCTCTACAAATGTATTTCTGAATATGGCTAAAATTCCAGTCGCATCTAGGAATGCCCCATTTCTTTTTTCTTCTCGAATACGCAAGAAGAAGTGTCAGGCAGCGAACATACAACGCGCTTGTAACGGCGCGCGAAGGTCATCAGCTAGCAAGTGAAATTACCCCCAAATAGATAATAACGTTTCTAAAGGCGGCTCAACTGGCTCAAAAATCGAGTGTTAGATGAAGGTCATCTAAGAAACCATTTTTAGAGGTCTATTTGATAGAGTCGCCTCTGCCCTAAAAAAGGAGACGCTGCTAAAACTTGTTCCCGTAGTAGTGAGATGTGTGGCAATTTTATCAACTCTACGGGTGCCAAGTTGAGATTACAACTTTGAGCCTTGGACCTTTTTGGTACATCTTATATGTTATTTATGATCACAAAAAGCTAAAACTAGAAGCTAACGGTAGAATATTTTTTTCAACTTTTCGTGGCCGCTTTCTCCCCACAACTCCTATTTCCATTTGTATTAGGGTACAATATATTTTCACCTCAAACTTGCGCAATAGTCCGATTTCATCCTAAAAATGCAAAATCGGTTAAAGACCAACCTCTAGTTGTCAAAACCAAAAAAATTTGGACCCCCGTGCTAGTTTCAAAAGTGGTTTTCTATTTTATAAAAATAATAACAATATGATTTGCTACCTAAAAATTAATAAATAATTATTTGCAATCAGGAAAATATGAAACTAGTACCAATTTTTATAAAAATGATTTTACTTGTTTATGATCTTTATGTAGGTATTTGGAATTGGTTTATTTCTATTCCTATTGCTTTATTGCTCATAGTCATGCTCGTTATTTATTTAAAAGAAGTAAGATTTGAAGAAATCTAAAATATAGCACCAACATATAGATGAAATCTAAGTTATTCTGAATTTTTAGAGACCAAATCAGATTTTATTTTTAGAAAACAAAAAAAAACACTTTTGGAAACAGCCAAAAGACTAAATTTGTCCGTTTGATAGTTAGAGGGTTCAGGTTACTAGGTCTTATAGTTTAAGGCTGAAAATCAAACTATGCTATGAGTTGGAGGTTGCAAAACATACTCTATCCGTTGTATTAAAACATAAAATTTAGATGAGTGCTTATTTTGAATGTGCTTTTCATCTATTTGTACAGCTTCTCAGTAAAGCTACACCAAACATGCCCGGTATCTTCCATTGCTTACTACTCCATCTCAAAAGAGGATTTTTCACTTTCCGATGAGTCAAACAGATTTAAGTTTAACCAAATCTATAAGAAAGTAGTAATATCTATGATGCCGAATAAGTATTATTAGATAAATTATAAAAATATACTTATAATTGTAAACCTGTTTAAAAATATTATCATTAATATTTTATATAAATTTAGTCAAAGCGTACAATAATATATTTTTAACTGACGGAGTGTTTTCCAGGAAAATGTCGTTAGTCAATTTTTTTCTATACATCCATCTTGGTCATCCCTCATAGATATAGAACCTAGTCCAACACTGAACCATCGCCTTCTGGTGGCGTAGACTGTGGACCGAGCAGCATCATTATCCCATCAACATAGTGGTATAGCTAGTCACATCGTTCATGACGAGAGAATACGTAAATGTAAATTGCTTAACTCGTTTTTTCAGTTTATCGATGGATTGCTTGTATTTTTGGACGATATATGACTATATCTATCACAGTTTCTATTATACCATGTTTCTTTTTTTTCTGTTATATTTGATATCAAAATAAGACTTGAATTGGAACTTTGAATCCTTTCGAATAAGTCAATCTGATTTTTTTTTAAATGTGGAGCATGTAACAAATATAGTTTATCTTCATGTTTTTTATAATGATGGGATCGGTGTAATAGACAAATATATGTATATGTATAAATAAATACATTTTACTGTTATTTTTTTTTACGTAATGGGCTAGTATTTTGTGAACACTAGAGGGATTCCCCAGCGTTGTCGCGGGTAGGAAGGGGGTATTGTTAAAGGATTGAATTGTAATAACTAAGAAATCTGATCACAATTAGCTATTGAGGAGAATTATTTTGTCGCGGAGTTAGAAATAGAGTTAGTAACGAAGAACTTAAATATATGAAGCAGTAGTATATACTCATTGGCATAAAGATTATTTAATCTTATGTTTAAACTCAAGCTGAACCAATATCGAATAGGAATATTTAGATAGGTTGGACGGATGACAACTTACGGTAATGTAATAAAACATATATAATAATTTATTTGAGAAAATCCTTGGTAGATGATTTAATCCCTTTAACTTCGTCCTTCACGCGTCATATCCCCACCCGTTGCCTGGGTATGAAGGAAGAAATCTATGAGTTAGAAATTTAGAATATTACTATCACCCTCCTATTCTTTTTCTTTCTTTTTTCAGCTTTTTTTATTCTCTTTTTCTATTTTTTACTTTACTCTATACCAACTACCATCGGTGGGCCCACCTATAATTTTATTGAAATATATTCATATGAGATTTTGTTTTGAAGGATTTATTAAAAAAGAAATTTAATAGTGTAATCGAATTTAATTTGGTTTTTGGTTTGTGAGTTATAACGTTTTTTAGTTAGTTCAAGCGAGTGGGGCCCGCCACTTGGATGTCATGGTCTTAGTGGGCTGGAGCGATGTGGCGTGCTTGCATGTCGAGAGAACTCTCTAGTGGGGGTTCTCTACATAGGTGTAGTAGATTTAGTGCCTTAATTTTATTTCTTTCTGATAACGCAATGGTTTCTAGATAGAATAAATATGGTGGGTTTTTTTTGGCAAAATACTATTCCCCATCGTGAAATAGTATATAGAAGAGTATACAAATGGATAATTACATATAAATTCAATAGAAACTATATTGTTAGTTGTCATTTATCAAAAAATCACCCCCTTTAATGTCACTGATAATTATTAATAGTATGCATGTGGAATTTAATTGATTCTGAAGTCAGAATTTGTCTATCTTTTATGTTCTCTTAATCTGTCTTAAAATCTCTAACATACACAATGTTTTGGGAGTAGAAAGTAGTATATGGTAATATAATACGTGTATCTGCAAATTATAAATGTATATAGTAGCATGGCAGATCGAGGCGAACTGAGCGTACCTCAGCTTCTTGAGTTCCTTAAGGTGCAAACTGTTTATCTAGGTTCAAGTTCTCGACTTAACATGAGTGCTCATGTTTTTTTCTCGATTTATTCTATGATTTTACTGTTTTACGACACTATGTTTTTTTTTCGTAGCCGATATTTCTAATAAGGTGAATGTGCGCTCGCGTATATGAACATTCAAGACGACGTTATATTTTCAATGATAACTGATGCTTTTATAGGAGTGATTTGTATTAAGCATATGCGCTCGTCTATATGAGCGTCTATTCACTGAATCTGAAGTGAGGGAATCAATCTTCTAAATGGAGCATAATAAAGCTCCGAGGACCTGATGATTTTCCTGCTGAATTTTATCGTCTTTTGGGGTGATCAAAAAGGATGATTTTTTGCCTCTCTTTTACGAATTCCAAAAAAGAGGCTCTAGATCTTTTTAGTCTCAACTTTGGAATAATTACCTTAATTCCAAAAACTCAAAATGCTACTACAATTCAGCAATATAGACCGATTTGTGTCCTAAATGTTAGTTTCAAGATTTTCACGAAGGTGGGAACTAACAGGCTGAATAAAGTAGCTAAGACGATGGTGAGTCCAACATAGACTGCTTTTATGCCGGGAAAGAATATCATGGAGGGAGTAGTTATTCTACGAAACTATCCATGAGTTACATACCAAAAAGGCGGTGTCATTTTCAAAATTGATTTTGAAAAGACATATGACAAGGTCAAGTGGTCCTTCCTACAGCAAACTCTACGCATGAAAGGGTTCTCCCTAAATGGTGTAGATGGGTCCAGAATATGGTTACGGGGAGGAAGTGTTGGGGTTAAGGTCAATGATGATGTAGGTCCTTACTTCCAAACAAAACGTGGCCTCTGACAAGAGGATCTCATGTCGCCTATCTTATTTAATATCGTTCTTTATATGCTAGCTCTTCTCATTGATAGGGCAAAAGCTGATGGACAAATAAGAGGGATTAATCCCCACCTAATTGATGATGGGTTATCAATCTTACAATATGCGATGACACCATTATCTTTCTGGACCATGACCCGGAGCAAGCAAAAAATCTTAAACTATTGCTCTGCGCCTTTAAGCAGTTATCGGGTCTTAAGATAAATTTCCACAAGAGTGAAATCTTTTGCTATGGTGCAGCTAAAGAGATGGAACCTTATTATACTACTCTCTTTGGATGTAATGCAGGGGTTTATCCATTCAGATATTTAGGGATCCCAATGCACCATAGACAACTCCTGAATTCTGAATGGAGAAAAGTAGAAGAACGCTTCGAGCAAAAGCTCTCTTGCTGGAAAGCTAAATACTTATCTTATAGGGGGAGACTTGTCCTACTCAACTCTGTTTTGAGTAGTCTCCCAATGTTTATGATGTCCTTTTTTGAAATTCCAAAAGGAGTTCTTAAAAACCTTGATCAATTCAGATCAAGATTTTTTTGGCAAGGGTCTACAGATAAACATAAATATAGACTTGCTAAATGGGACATCTGATGTCGCCCTAAGGATCAAGGTGGTCTTGGCATCTTAGATTTACATCTACAAAACAAACGTTTATTGGCCAAATGGATAGTTAACCTTATGAACACTGAGGGCACCTGGCAATCCTTGCTGAGGAATAAATATTTGGGATCCAAGACCCTAACCCAGGTATCAGCCAAACCGAATGACTCTCATTTTTGGAGGGGCCTCATGCATATTAAAGATGAGGTACTCGCCAAAGGTTGTTTCATAATTAAAGATGGAACCAACACGAGGTTCTGGGATGATACTTGGATAGGTGATAAGCCCCTCAAAGATAGATACCCGAGCTTATATAATATAGCAAGGGATCGTCAGGTTACGGTTTCGAAAGTTATGTCCTCTACACCTCTTAACATTTCCTTTAGGAGGACTTTAGTGGATAATAACCTAATGGAGTGGCTTAACCTAGTAGCCCGTGGTCTCCAATGTTGAATTGGTGGATGGTAAGGATTATTTTAAATGGTCTTTAGCAAAATCTAGACTTTTCTCAGTCCGGTCTATGTATCTTGATGCTCTAGATACAAATCCACCTTTCCAACATAGGAAGATCTGGAAATAGAAAATACCACTAAAAATTAAAATCTTTCTCTGGTTTCTGCAAAGGGGTGTCATCCTGACAAAAGACAACCTTGCTAGGAGAAATTAGAAAGGGAGTCAGAAATGCTTATGTTATAATCTGAATGAAACAATACAACACCTCTTTTTTGACTGTCCTTTTGCGAAAATGATTTAGAGTATTATTTTCTATGCTACTAACCTCAACCAACCTAGATCTATTGACCACATGTTCGGTTCTTGGCTTAATAATCTACATAAAAAGATTAAGCCGTTGATTTGGGTTGGTTTGGTCTGCCTTATCTTTGGGCTATCCGAAAATGCCGGAATGACATAATTTTTAATAGAATGAAATCTAACTCTATTTTGCAGGTGATTTTCAGGGGAGCCTATTGGCTACGCTTCTGGGCCCAGTTGCAGCATGATGAGCTGGCCAAGGACACTCATTGAGATGAGCAAGAAATTAGAGATGATTGCTTTAGATATTACCAATAGAGGGTGGAAGCATTTTTTCGCTTGCTTTAGTTCCCAAGTCTATGTTAAAGACTATTGGCTTGCTGTTTATGTTTTCGAACGCTGTAATAATTGGCTGTGTATATCTACGGATGTAGAGGCCGGATTTTATTATCCGATGACGGGTGTCGAGCGCCTAACCGATATTGAAAAAGCTGATGAGACTGGTTAGTCTTGGAATAAATAAAGAAGGTACCCGCTAGCCTACCAATATTCGCCCTCTAGCGTGCAAGAGTTGTGGCATTCTATCCATATCTAGTACTACCAAAGCACAAGATTATTTGTGCTTGAAGATGGAGTACATTTCTCGTCCACGCATTTCCGGGAGCGCCAAGCGCCGCTTGTCCGCAGGGAAAGGTACCACCGTCCCAAATTAAAGCTGAAACAAGCATGCTAGCACTGTCCCAGAAAACACATGGGAAATGTTAACGTTGCAGCGGTCGCACTGGCTACAAATCGGCGACGACGACGATCCATCGAGCAGCAGATCGACGAGCCGCCGGCAAGTCACAACTGAGGTGACATGTGTCCCAGCGCACTAGTGAGCCACTGCTAATGCGTGTAGCGATCAGGGGGACAATAACGTTGGAATTTGGGGTCCTGAGCTCCATTATTCAGGTGTGCATCTATCTGCACGAGGGGAGGTACACAGCAAGGTCACTGGCCCAATGCATACACACCAATTTTGTGATGCTGCTTGCCTGCTTCCCGCACAAATCGAGACCGCCTTTAGTGCGTGATCCTGGGTGTCCTGGCGACGAAGTCACGAGACTGTCGATGAACAGCCAGGTCGGTCGGTCCACCCGTTCGTAATTGTCAGCTTTTCGAAAAGGAAACCTTTATAATTAATTTCAAGAAAATCCCATCAAAGTGATACAGCATTTTGAAATTCTCTTGGCCTCTTTCTAAAAGACACACAGCCCAAAGCAAAAAAAAAAAAAAATAAATAAATATGACGCACCCAAATGACTATTGATCCGTAGACTGACCGCGACCCTTGTGTCGAGGTAAAAATCTCCTTGACCCAAATGGCTAATAGTTATCTAGCTAATCGTTCATAGCTTTATATTAATTAGCTAGTTTGGTGAAAATAGTTGTTAGTTGGTGTTCAACTAACAATTAGCTAAACTATATGTTTGAATACAAGGAGCTAATTATTAGCGGCTACTCACTATTATCTCTATGGATCCCAACATGGCTTAATTAAGTAGCAATGCTGCTCTGATCCTATCCTTTTTTGACGGGCCACAAACAGAAAGTCCACCCTCTGATTGATGCATGATGTTCATGCTAGTCCTTTATTATTAGGTCTTGGATCATATAAAATAGGATTCTATAATAATGCTTGTTTAATCAGAAGATTGCCTTTGTGAGGTGTTATTACACAATGAAAGTGGGGTGTTTGATTTGCTGACAGCAACTGCTGATGGAACTTCAAAGCTAAGGTGGCGTCTGGAATCTTGGAATTTCGATCACAGGTCGGTGTACGGTGCTGGTGAGTGCGTGGTGGAAAATAAAGCAAGCCAGCAGGGGCGCATGGTGCCCTCGTGTCATTTTCTTTCACCTCGCTCTCGGCCGTGTGACCTGGAGAGATGCCGATCGAGCTCATCCATGGATCGATAGAAATGTGGCCGAGTTGAACTCATGCAAGTTGCACGGTAACTATCGCCGTATCAGAGTGCATGGAAAAGACGAAGCTGGAAAGAGGTTGTGGCACGCCGGGTGTGATTATTCTGCACGATTTGAGAGGTTGTTACCGTTAGTGCGTGCAGCTTTTGCGTGCGATTGATGAAAAGACTTGTGGGGAGTTTTGGGCCTCATGTTGCCTCTCACCGAGATTTGGAGTGTCTCAGCCTCTGCTTTGCTATTTTGTCTCCCTCAAGGTTCTTGGAAAAATAAAATCATTTGAGCCAAATATTCCTGGATCAGCTTTTTGCATTGGCAGCGCCATTGAACAATGTAGTAGGTACCTGACTTTTAGGGACGTTTGCCTTGAAAAAGAATCAGCTATGTATTGATTTGCCTCTGACAAGTACTTAGATTTACCTCTTCCATTCTAGCACGTTTCGGTTAGACATTGGACGCTAGTCTCTTGCGCAACAACAACTACACCAACCATCTAGACAGTGAGAGAGGGGGGGGGGAGGGGTGGGCAAAGCTAATAACCTAAAGAGAGTATTATATTTAGCCTACAATCACTACCCACTGCAGAGAAAACTCAAAGACCAGGAAGGTTGCAGACAACTTTCATCCACACTTCGTCCCGATGCTTTCGAACCTTTTCCTGGGATTTTCCTAGGATTTACCGGCGTTATGCATTAAGTGGTAGCGGCGTTTCCGTCGACGACGAGGCGCCAATGGTGACTTCGGGAATCTCTAGATCTGCCGGGTGCTCAGTCATTCGGAGGTGCTCATAGGGGTAGGGTTTACGCACGTGTGTTCATAGGGGTGAGTGTGCGTGCGTGTTGTGAGCATCTGCGTTGTACTGTGTAATTCTCAAAAAAAAAAAAAAACTGTGAAAATGGTTTTTTTGTCCATGAACTTTTTAAGTGATGCATCTATAGTCAATATCCCTTTGTTTATGTTTTTATTTTACAGAAACATCCCTCTATTTCTTTTTTCTTTCACATGCGTACCCCTCCTAAGGCTGTATAGTGACGAGCTCTCCTCCGTGCGAGCTCATTGGCTCACCGGGGCTCATGCACATCGAGCCCAACAAGCTCAGGCTCTGCCTCGAGCTCGTGCAGTCCGCAGTGATGGTGGCCATACGCTTATCAGTCGCCCCGTCCTCGCATAGCAACCTCAGCCCAGCGAGGCCAGGCCCAACAAGTCCAGCTCTCGATTCGCCCCCGCCGCGCACCCACTTTGGCCGCACCTGTCGAGCACGTTGTTCCCCTGCTTCATCGCGACATAGCTCAGCAGCACGCTCCTGAACCCGCTCAGCTCCATGCGTGCCGCCCACCGCTGCAGCCCGTCGTGCAGCTTGCGCCGGTGGGCGCCCTCGCACCACAGCACGTCCTGGATCTCCTCCCCAAGCGCCGCGCGCTCCACCTCCGCCTGCTCGGCGGCCATGTACAGGCTGTTGTACACCGCAGCGTAGCATCCCAGCGCCTCGCCGAAGCGCTTCTAGAAGGAGACGCCGCCGTGGCTGGCCTCCTGCTCCGTGCGCGCCGCCGACAGGAAGCTCGCCAGCGTTGGCGGCGTCTGGAGCTGGGGAGTCGGCAGCAGGGGCGAGATGAAGCCCAGTTGCGTGGCGGGGCTGCTGTCGCTGACACTCGGCGGGCACGAGGTGGACGCCATCTGCTACAGTTGCGCGGCTCGCCGTCCGGTTGAAGGTGGGATCTTGTGCCTGATCGATCTCGCCAACGACACGGTGGTGTTCGCTCATGCGCACGGCATGACGTATAGCACACGCACATGCGACAAGATAATCTCAGAGATGTCACCGCGTCGTGTGCATGAGCGCGTCCACCATTTTGTCCCCGCGTCCAGCACTTCGTCCCAACATCCACACGACGCTCTCCACGGTCGGCGCGCGCATGATTGACTCAAGCTAAATAAAAGGAAGGAAAACAACTAATATATACATGCCAGGAAGGTCAGCCAAAGCCTGGCCGCAAGTGCAGCGTACTAGTGTCATAGCCCGGGACATCACGACGGTAAAGCACGGCGGCGACGGAGCACGACATGGACCTCCCGGGCGGCATCGGTGGTCGTGAGGACGAGGGACAGCCGGACGAGTGCGAGTGGTGGGAGGCCTACGACAATGGCCTGCAGCCCTGCGGCATCCCACAGCGCGACAGCGTGCGACAGGATCAGCGTCGACAGCGTGCGCTTGGGCCTCGTGTCCCTGTGGCACTGACAGCTCCAAAGTCCGAACCAAGTTCTTGGTCCGTCCAAAACGCACAAGTGCTGGGCATAGCCGGCACCAGCGCAGGGGCCCAGGACATGTTGACACGATGCGCGGGGAGCTGAGACGACGCAGGGCACCAGTGCTGGCACGCGTGGCGTGCAGGCATGCGGCGGCGAGCTTGAGGCCTTTGCGGGCATGCATACGGCCTCGGGAGGGGTATGCATGTGAAAGAAAAAAAATAGAGGAATGTTTCTGTAAAATAAAAACATAAACGAAGGGATATGAACTATAGATGCATCACTTTAAAAGTTTATAGACCTGAAAAACCACTTTCACAGTTGATGGACCTAAGTGAATCATGACCAAAAGTTAATGGACTAATGATGCATTTAACTCTTTATAGAATATAGTACAAAAAAGAATATTATCAATATAGATATGCCATAATATTTTATTTAAAAAATATATTTATTTAACTACCAATTGGTAGTGTATGAGTCGTTAAGGGAACACACACGGCTGTTAAAACATAAAATACACATTGGCCACTAATGCATGTATGTATCCTTGATCTGTATAGGCAGACATCCCGGAGGTGGAGTGCCACTTAGCGCCTATGACATATGCCTACGACCATGTGTATCACGCTGAAGGCAACTCATATGGTTACACAAATAACTCAGGAACACAAACAATTTTTTTAACTCCAGGCATGTTTAAATTTTCTCTCATTGGAAAATCGAACACATGATCTAAAGTGCTACTAATATTCTTCTACCCACTAGTCTACGTACCTTTCAGTACTTGAAATAGTTTTTATATAATGATAGTAATAGAATTGCATAGTTTTTGTAAGCATATATAGACATTATCTAAAAAAGTATTTAATGAGTTTTCATAATATAATAGTAGCTATTAGTAATTTAGATGTAGATATCAGGTGGTATTTTGGTTTATTTCTTGAAATGGCAGAAGTTCTTTTTAGAAAGGCGGCAAAAAGTGAAATGGCAGAAGTAACAGTTTAGAATATCTAATATAGTGGCTGATGAGGTAACTTATATGTAAGTTTAGGGTTACAGTTATATAATGACATGGACGAATATAGCTTAGCTGTATAGTTACCGTGTTACTACTGTTTTTCAAAATAGCAGAGGTAGTAATATTTTTCTTAAAAAACTCAACCGGTGAGGGAAGAACCGCCCTCAGGGTATTGTCATAGGAAGGGAAATGTATGACCCCGGTCAAGAAAACCCCGAACCCTGGGGCACATGCCCCGAAAGGCCGAATGAACCGGGACAGACCATCAGCCAGCGCTGCCGGAGCACATCGTTGCTGGTGCAGTCACCAGGCTCGTGTGCACAGCGAGAGGATTTTTTTTTGCAATACTGGGGTTCGAACCCCGGTCGGCAAGCCCCAGCACCTGGGCACTCGCCACTCGAGCTCTATTTTGTTTTAGAAGACAAAATGGATTTGGGAATTTCTAAAGTTCTCTTGCATTAACATGGAGCTTTAGTTGGACTAAATTAGTAATATTTCACTTCAAAGCAGTGTTGTCTGGAAGACTGGAAGTCATATTTTTTAGAACAGCACACAAATAGTAAAATGGATGCAGCTGGAAGAATATTCTGTTTGATGGCAATTAATACACTAATCTACAATCTCTGTCACAAAAGCAACGGCACTTTGGATAAAAAAGAGTGGAGAAAATTGCCTGGAAAGAGCGGTGCATGATTGGATCCTCTTTGCATTGTTTGACCAGGGCAATCATCACACATCATGTAAGCTGAGCCAAGTAATTAATTCACCCAAATCACCTCGATCGAAACCTCCGTAAACCACTTCTTCCACATCAAAATGACTACCGTCTTTTTCTAAGATTGCATGTAGCCCTACGACGAAAACAATAATTTCTTGCTGCCACTTGATTGAGGAGTATTTGTTGTTGATTGAGGAGTATTTGTTGTTGTATGAATTTTGTTTGGAACACTACTTTCACCCTATGATTTAAATCACTGCTAGAGTTTGTGATTTTGTAATATTATTTTTATGTAGAAATATTGATGATTTGTAACTACTACTTCGATTTAGTTTTGCTAAAGCAAATGTTTATGATCTAGTTCTCCTATATCATGTTTACAAAAAGTAATAATTACAACTTGAGTGACATGTACGGGATAAGGTTCTTGGTATCTGCTAGATAAAGTTAACTTACAATAATAAAACATTACACCAGTAATAAATCAACCATATGTTCGGGAGTTTTCTACTAATTTTTTTTTTTTTACTATTGCATAATCTCTTCTTGTTTGAAACAGTTAGTAGTACATGACTCAAACAGGTATTAGTACCTAAATTCAAATAGTTACTACTTGAATTCAATGCCAATTATGCTTGTGAATGAGTATTTATGTTTGCGGGTGTGTGGACGGGGAAGTATGATGTTTTATAGTTTGTGTATGAGTTTTATGATTGCAGGTTGAAGTTTTATTATTGTGGGATTGGGGGCTGCTGGCACGTCAAATAATACTTAACGTGCTACAAGTTCAATAGGATATAAAAATATATAACTAAAGTCTATTACATCAGGCTAAAGATAAGAAAGTATCTATGAGTATTGTGTTAGATATGAACACATGAGAGGTAAACTTTAACTACACACATGTCAAACACATTGGAAGTTTGACAAAAAAAAAAAAAAAAGAAAAAGAAAACTATGAGCAGAAAAGTATATATATAGTAATTAGTAACTGAATTTATCATAAATGCGTAAATATAACAAATTTTCACATAAGAATTGTTTTGGAATATGAGGAAGCAGGGAGATGATGAAAGATAGGAAATTTTGATTTTTTTATGATGCCTAAATTATTATATAAATTTCAAATAATTTTTTTAGGGGAGCTCTGACTTTATTCAATCACCAGAGTAAGAGTCACAAGCTCCATTAGGAGGCTCCAGAAACCACAGATGTCTACTTATTGATAAATTTACAGAGCTAGCAACTAAATGAGCCTTGACATTTGATCTTTGCCCTTCGAAAACGAACTCTGCTCTTGTGAAACTCCATCTTCTGTCATTTATTTCCCGGAATATGGGTCCATACCTACCGAACCCCATGCCCGTGAAGCTCCTCACCGCGTTGGCAAAGTCCCTCGCTACCTGCAATGACGGCAAGCTAAGATCACTAGCTAAAGCTAACACTTTATAGCAAGCCATTGCTTCGACCACCTCTGAGTCATTATACCCTTTCAGTACCAGGGCTGAATCTCCCAGGTAGTCTCTATGGTCATCGCGAGCCACAGGGGCAGCTGCTACCTGTCCTGAATTCTTAGAAATCGCTGCCTCCACATTTATTTTTACCAAACCGCTTTGGGGTCCTATCGAGTGCGGGAGTTGCACCGCCGTCGATCGCACCTTCGGGGTTCGGGCTCCCTTGTTTGATAAGCCTTTTTCATCCACGCCATTAAAAAAGATGCACTACTCACCAATGCCCCTAAAAGTTCGATCTATCACGTATAACATTCACTTCTCAAACTCTTTCGGTGTGTGCCATTCCGTCCGCTAGCGGTTAGATTTCCACCGTTAGGGTCGTGACGGCATGGGCCCAACCCTAGAAAATGACCTGGTTGCCCTTCTCTTCTTTCTCCTCGTCGCTCTCTACTTCCTCGTCGTGCTGCCGCCGCCGGCGTGCCAGCGAGCCCATGCGCCGCTCCTGGTCGGCCAACCTCAACGTCGGGGGCCTGCGGCGGCTCGAGTCATCAAGCTCGCGCGCCGCTCCACCTCGACCTCTCCCTCGCTCCCCCCACGCCGCCGCCTCGGCGTCCGCGCCGACGGCCTCCGTTCCCTAAGCGGCGCCGCCTCCCCTCCGGCGGCCCGGCGGCCCCGCGGCTTCACGCCCTTGCGCCCGTGGATGCGTTGGCGGCTGCCGCGGTCGCACCCCAGTGCGAGTCACCTGGCGAGCCGCTCCCGGTGCGCTGACGACACCGCCTGAAGGCCATGCGGCGTGGGCGCGGTAGACCTCCACCGGCATGTTCCACGCCGCCCTGTCCACCGTCACCCGGGGTCCCGCTCCATCTCCTCGACCACCTTGTCGCCACCTTGGGCTGCCCGACACGGCGAACACCTTCATCGGCGTCGTGTAGCTCATCGCGGACGGGCCGGCGATGCCCGTGACGCATCTCGTTGAACAAGGCCAGCGCGCCCGCGTCGCCGCCGAAAGAGCATAAACCGTCCATGAGCCCGTCACCATCTCCTCGAAGAGCTCCCTGGCCCCTTGCCCATCCGCACCTTGGCGGTACCCTTGGCGGGGCGTTGTAGGTGACACGGTTGGTCGGGACTCCGACCGCCGCCATCTCGTCCGCCGACGGCGTGAGCTGGCGCGCCACGTCGCCGCGCCCGGCGAAGAGGATCTGCCGCCCGTCGCGCACGGCGCCTTGCCGGCAGCGCGGCCGGGTTGCTCTCGCCGGCGCGGCTGGATCTCGCGAAGCGGGCTTGAGCACGGTCGGCGCTTTGAGCATCGGCGGCGCGGCGTGTGCTTGAGCACCGGAAAGCGCCTTAGCGTCGGATGGCGGAGCGGGCAAGCCTCAGCCGCTGGTCGGCGGGTCGTGGCCCCCAGCACTAGGGGCCCCAAATGCCCCTCGCGCGATCTGCGGCGGCGCGCCGCGATGGGGAGCTCCGTGCGGGCGGGGCCCACTTGCCGGTGAGAGAAGGAGGGGAGGAGAAACGAGGGAGGGCAACCAGGTCATGTTCAAAAGGCGGACCCACGCGTCGGGTGATCTAACGGTGGAAATCTAACCGCTTAGCGGACGGAATGGCACACGCGAAAGAGTTTGAGAAGTGAATGTTATACGTGATAGATCAAACTTTTCGGGCATTGATGAGTAGTGCATCTTTTTTTAATGGCATCCATGAAAAAGGCTCTTGTTTGATCTCCTTTTTTTTTTTTTTTTTGAAACGAACCGGCAGAAGAGCTTGTTTGATCTCCTCAGCTCCCCAATAAATCGCTCGACAAAACTATGTCGAGAACGGGCTCTGAAACTGATTCTCATGGATCACCTTTCGCCTCGCGTACCACACCGCCCACAGGCGCACGACCACCCTCGTGACTTCTTCATGCTTCAGCGAATTCATGACTTGCGCTAGCCACGCTCGGGCATCCATCCAAATTCCAAATCTAGGGACGCAACCTCATAATCAACTACCCAAGGCCTCGAACAACTTCCAAAATCTTGTAACCCACTAACATATTTCGCTTTTCATCCAAATACCACATTTGGGCCCGAAATTGTTGTCAGGTGTATCAATGATCATCGGTTCATCATGTATGGCTCCAGAATCTTCCCAAGCACTTGGCAGCCCATATGCCAGTAGCATTCGTGGCCCGGCTACGATGCTTGCGCGCGAGAGTGGGTGGCGCAAGGACGAGCCTGTCGCAGGCCTCAGAGTCGTGCCAAAAAAAAGGCCTTAAAACTAAGCAAGAGCACTTTATATTATTCTAACAAAAACTATGGGCAAAAGCAAGGGTCCTTTTTTTTTTTTGACAACAAACGTAATTAATTTCAATAGAATCGAGCTGCGATGAGGAATACGTACAAGGCTCCCAGTTACAGATTGCAGTGCTTCCTGTACAGGGCACTGATTGACATGGGTCTTGTTTGTAGTACAAATAAATTGAAAAGCAGACGGCTGAGGATGGTTAGGGGCGCCCGCAACGGACTGTCGAAATCGCCGGCTTACCTCAAAAATCCTTCCGACGTGGCAGTGAGGGAGTGTAAAAATGCTCTCGCTAGCGAGGAACTAAGCGATAGTCTCTCACACCTCCCCATGAATACTGTGTCTGTGCATGTTCCGTATTTTCAGGACATGCAAGGAGAGCCCACCGTGCCTTCTTTATTTAATTTTTCTTGCAGCCACGTAAAGCGGCGATTTCGACAGCCCATTGCGGACGCCCTTAGCTGCCGAAGCTTGCTTTTGCTAAAAGATGTGCCATCTGATTTGCTTGCCTCGGTATCTTGAAAACCTTGAAATTGTTTTGTCTGTTGTAGACTTGTAGTTCATGAACTACCGAGTAAAGTTCTTGATTGTCCATTCTAGACGTTATAAGTGATCGGTGCCATTGAAGGAGACCAATTCCTGGTTGTGTCTGATAAGTAGTAGTTGCCCCCCCGTCGTCTCCCCCAGCGACCCAGGGCGACCAACCGCCCCGCCACCAGGGGCCCTCCTCCTCCCCGCGGCCTCC
The DNA here is from genome assembly GCA_015847255.1 of Hyparrhenia diplandra. Lineage (NCBI taxonomy): Eukaryota > Viridiplantae > Streptophyta > Magnoliopsida > Poales > Poaceae > Hyparrhenia > Hyparrhenia diplandra. The sequence goes on along the minus strand of JADLZK010010649.1, from coordinate 46,768 downwards.
CGGCCGCCGCCGCGCCTGGCTCCTCTCCCGCCCGGTGGCGGTGGCCAGCCGCGAGCCCAAAAAGGACCCCGTGGCACCCCCCTCCCACCCCCGCCTCCCCCCCCCCCCTACCCCCTCTCCTCTTCCTCCCTCGTGTAACCCTAGGTCCCCGTGGAGTGCGGCCACCGGGCGGGTTTGGCCATGGATCCGGGTCCCGTGGAGTCCGGATCCGGTGCCCCCTCCTCGATCCGTGGTTGGTGGGCGTGGTCGCTTCTTGGCGCGCGCCCCTCGTGTCGGGCTCTTCGGTGATTCGCGCGGCGCACGCCGTGGGAGGAGGCGGCCGCCGCATGCAGCCGTGGACTGCCCGGGTTGGCCCCGGCGACCCGTCGCGGCGGGTGCGCTCCGCTGTCCAACGATCGGCGGTGCGCCCCCAACCTACTCCCGCAGCGGCCCGTTCACTCCTCCTCCCTTGGCCGCCGGCAACCCTCCCACGCTTGGGGCCCGAGCGCGGTGGTGTGCTCGGCCTCGTGGCGGCGCGGCCGCCCGGCCCGGTGTTTCCAGCTGCGTCAAGGTGGCATGGCTAGTGGCGGCATGACGCCGCCAACCGTCGTGGTGGCATTGTTGGGCGTGTCCGCGGGGCGTTGCACCCGCACCACCGTGGTGGTGGGGTGGGTGGCGCCCGATCGTCTCGTTCACCTGCGGGGGAAAAAACCCGTCCCTCTTGGGGCCGGCGTCAATGGCGCCCCGGCGTCGTGTCCTTTCTGGCGGCGACGGGCTTCTCTTCCGCGGGCTTTTTAGGTGTCGTCGGCGGTGGCCGGCCCCGCCTTGGATGTCTCAAGGCCAACGACGGGCGTCCTCTTGGGCGCCCTCCCTTCTTTGAAGGCGTCGTTGAAGATCGGCTTGCCGGCCTCGTCTCCTCGGGGTGTCTACCTGTGCCCATTGCACCTCACTCCCACTCACTTTGGTTTGCCCCTGCAGCTCTTGACCCCCCCACTCGTTTATCTCTGGTTCGTTGGCGGATGCTTTACCGCCGTGGTTCGTGGGCGGATGCTTTGCCGCCGTGTGGTCGGCCTCCTCTTGGGCAGGCTGGCTTGAGCCGCCAAGAGTGACGACGTGGGGTTCCCTTGGCGGATGCTTTGCCGCTGTGGCTCGTTGACGGATGCTTTGCCGTCGTGTCACTAGCATCCTCTCGGCAAGCGTTGAGCCGCCGAGAGTGATGGCTGCTGCTTGGTTCCTTGGCGGATGCTTTCTTTTTTGTGTCGTTCGCCTCCTCTTGGGCAGCTGTTGAGCCGTCGAGTGTTGGCTCGGTGTTGGTTCGTTGACGGATGCTTTGTCGTCGTTTGCCGATGGTAGACGGTCTTACGTATTGGGTGATCTTTGTGTCGTGGTTTTGCGAGGCACGGGTTGTAGGTTCTAGGTGTTGTTAGGTGGTTGAGTTGCTTGAGTTGTAAGGTGGGGGTCCCCCCTCGTTTAATGCTGTTTGTTTGTGTCTGTGGGATTCGTCAGTAATCTGTGGATTACTTGACAATCCTATGTAATCATTTTCCACTTCTCTTAATGCAAGACGTGTCAATGGCATGGTTTCGAAAAAATGATAAGTAGTAGTTGGGGCTTTGCAGGTGCATTCTGCTAAGTGCTAGCCACAAACGCCGCTAGTGGCAGTGTGCTGCCGCCTCTGCGATTAGGTTTATAATCCCTGGATATAAATGGTCTGAGTGACTGAGTGGATTGCATTTGGTTGGTAATGATGAGAACTCGAAGGCCAGCTTTTCTTGTGTTCTGTTGTATAGTATCAGCTGGGATTCTAGAGGCACCCGTGTAGCACCTAGGACCTGTAAGAAGTGCTGGAAGACTGATGGTGTATGGGTTTGAAGTTGTGTTGTGTGTAGGTTCGCTGATGGTTCATTGTTCCTGGTCTGTCCTCGAATTTCCCCCTGTGCTTCATCGCTTGCACTTGCAAATTTCCTACTGTCAAAGAATGTTGGGCAGATGGTGTCGCTGGGCCCTGACCCCGTGTTGCTGGTGTTGGCGTGGTGTGTTGATGTTGGTCTGTTGCAGACGTTGCTCCCTGTGCCGGCAGGTATCGGTGATATGTCCTGTTTGTCTGAATCGTAGTATGCATGCATGCACCTGTTCGTCATCTGCATTTTTATTTCAGGGAATGTGCAGAAGAGAAGTCTGCTGCTACTGCGTTGTGAACCTGTGTTCGTTCGGCACGGTGGTCCCGAACCCGGCGGCGCCGCGGCGAGCTGGTCGAACGCGGCCGCGCTCGCGTGCACGCGCGACATCGTCCAGGATCCACGATCTCCTCTCCGGAGACGGCAGATAGCACACGGGTCCCCGCGGCGCACGAGCCCAGTACGACGTCGAGCAGCCAGCCCGGAGCTCCGCCCGTGCACGAACGGGAACGGGCCCTCACCGCTTGGGAAGTCCTCCGCTATCCCGGCATCCATCACGGCCATCCGAGCCTTCATCTCCCTAACCAGCTCTGCCTCTCCGTCCGCGAACACCACCGGGCAAGACACGACAGTGGCGACACTTCGTCGTGGAAGAACCGCGCCCAGAACCTGGCCGCGGCGCGCGCGGAGGAGGGCTCCCGGGGAGCAGCGCATTCCGGTCCAGGTCCAGGTCCTCCCCCACGTACGGAGTACTCGTACTGCACGCCCTTGAGTGCCAGCGCGTTCCGGGCCATGGCGGCGTGCGCGCTGCCCCATGCGATGTGCAGTCTCACATCCGTCGTCTCCGACATTGCGGCCATCAGCAGTTGAGTTTTTTTTTTTTTTTTTTTTTTTTTTGGGGGGGGGGACCATCAGCAGTTGAGCGTCCATGACATTTAGGCTCTCCTTTTCGCAAACAAACACAATCTTTAAATTACTAAGAGCTAGAACCTCATTAAAATAACCCACTGGCTATGTAAAATTAACACCGACAACCCCCCCACCAAGTAACGGTAACAGTAAAATAACATCGTCAGTAAGGTTTGTCCGGACATAATATATTTACCTTTAATAGAGAAACCTTGAAATTTAGAGGTATATCATTTACAGAGCATATTTTTGTAAGAACCGGTTATAGGTGCCACCACTGATCTATGCCAAACCATGAATGAAATTTGGCATACTCGGGGGCTTCGGGCGCCCAACCCCTAGCGCCCCCGGTGCTCCCCGCCGCCGCCGGCGACAGTAGCCCGTCGCAGCCCCTCCCCCGGCACCCGCCCCTCCATTTCCTCCCCGCCTCGGGCGTCCGTTCCACGCCGCCGGTGGCGCCGGGGCGGCCTCAACGGTGCCGACGAGCCCGCCCTCCCATCCCCCTCCACATCCCCCCGCACCCCGCGCCCCGCCACCTCCCCCTCCTTTGCCCCCTCCGGTCTTCTTTGCGCGGGAGCTCGTGCCGCCCAGTGTCGCCGCCGCTGCGCGTCGTTCTTGGGTCCACCTTGTCGCCTCTAGGCGCTCTCGGGCGCCGCCTGCACCCGGCCCGCGGATCTAGGCCTCCGGGAGGGACAGCCTCGGCCGGCTCCGGCCAGGCATCGGGGAGCTCGCCAGTGACTACAAACCAACGGCGATGGGCGCCCGGGCCAGGCGGGCGTGCTTCGCCCGAATCGATTCCGATGCCCCGTCTGCGCCCGCCATGGTGACGGCGCCGCCCCCTCGGAGGAGACCCGCCCTCGCTTGCCGCCCGCGCCCCATGCGCCCCTCATGCGGGCGCCATGCCTACATCTTCACTACTTGCGGTGGCCGCCCTAACACCGCCGCCCGTTGAGGAGGAGTCGCGGGTCACCATTGAGGACGTCTTTGGCGTTGACGGCGACATGGTTGATGTGGATCGCCCCTTTCTTCCTCGGAGCGGAGGGCGCATGAAGCAGCGCCGTTGGGCGAGAAGGCGATGGTGATGAGTCCGGTGACTCCACCCCATCTCCTACTGACACCGCTCGTCGTCCGACGAAGACGATCGTTAGCCCCCGTCGGCGTGGTCGCGCGACTGGGACGCAACAATGAGGAGTCTAGCCGTCTCGGGCGGGCGGGGCGGCGCAAGCGCAGTCGGCCACGCAGCGCCCTGGTCCACGGCATGCCCGCTTGCCCGGTCGAGGGTCGCGCCCTGCGCTCCAACGCCTCGCCGCCGTGGGCGGTTTCCCTCTAACGCCGATGGGTGGCAGAGATCCTCTGTTGCCAAGAGACGCAACCTTCGACCGGCCCGAGAGCTCGACACCGGGCGAGGCAGCTCCAGCACGCTAAGAGGATCCCCGCGGAGCTTCGGGTCGATGCTTCAACTGCACGCCCTACTCGCACCGGTAGCGACTTGCCGGCGCCACGACGTTAAACCAGACTGCCGCGGCCTCCACCACCTCGCCAAGGATTGCAAGCGGCGGTCCGTTGCTAGGCCCTTGCCAGGGCGGCCGGCCAGCCACGGCAGCAGTGAGGAGGTCGAGCCGCCGTGGCTTTCCGGCCGGCGGCGCGGCGCCGCCTCCCGCCTTCACTTGTTGCTTAGCTGCGCCGGGTGCTTTGTCAAGCAGTGGCGGGTCTCGGCGACGTCGCAAGCGGCCGCGACGACGACGTGTGTCGTTGCAAGATGCTTGTGTGGAGGCACCCGGAGGCTTCGGCGACGACAACACCGCTGATATCTGCCGTTGAGGTTGCTTGTCCCGTGCAGGGACCCTCCGGCGGTGGAGCGCGCGCAGCGAGGTGCCTCGTATGTGGGTTGAACCCATGTTAGAGGAACTTCCTGCCTTGTTCATTGCGAGACCTCAGCTGGATCTCCTTTCCGCCGGGCCTATCGCAGTGGGCGTGCCCTCCGAGCTGCCTTGTTTGCCGCCTTGCCCGTGCTGCTAGGGTGTCGGTCGTGATGCGGCGAGGATCCGATGTTGGTTGAGATCGTGGCTTCACTACCCGACCTCCAGCTTCTTTGCGCCAATTTCTCCCCTCGGAGTCGCACCGTGGCAGCTTCGGATGTCCGTGACGCTTGCCGCCGCTGCGCCGTTGTGGTTGTCACCGCTACAGTCCAGAGGAGATAGAGGTGGCGATTTGCCTACCGCTGGAGACACTCTCCTCAAGAGGCCGCAGCTGCGCCGCCCAGATGTCGGAGCCCGCCGCGCATAGTAAACGCATTGCTGCCATACCACGGGCGGCGAACACCACCGTAGGCCCAGATCGTGCTTTTGAGGAAGCTTGGCATTGAAGTTGAGTAGGATGCTTACTTACTTGGTGGTTGCAAACGGTCAAGGACGCCTTCTATGACACGTCGACTTGGTCCGAGCGAAAGAAGAAGTCTATCCGATTCTTTTGAATGGATGTTTTACGCGTTCGCGCCCTTAGATCTGGACTTGACATGGCCGGAGGGACGAGGCATAGACCCCGCCATTCCTGTTTATTAGTTGCTTTTCTTTCTTTGTAATCACAACCGCGAGCGAAGCTGTTGTTGAATGGGGCTTCGATAACTCGTGGGTTGTCGCCCCCTCGCTTTCTCGTATTAAAAAAAAAAATCTTTTCGCTTAATGAAAATGCGTCTTGGCGTGATCGCAAGTAAGAACCGGTTTTAAGTTGCTTGGTAAGTAATTGTTGAAAGCATAAAGGTACATGACATTAACTAAGGTTGATCTAAGCCAAATAAATTTAACAATGGTAGCTACATCCAGATGGCAGGGAAATAATGCCATTCTCACTGGAGAGTTTGACGATGTTGTTTTTAAGACTGCCACATCATGTAAACTAAAATAAAACTTGGTTGAAACACCGACTCTTAATACATAGTTTCATCTATTGTTTTATAGCATTAAATTTCATTATTTATATAGAGCTGGTAATCGTGCAAAAATGCTCTTATTGAACACATTGTCCTGTCATGAAAAAAATATTTATGGGACAAGATATTAAATATAGATGAAAGTCACATAAAACTCTCACTAAAACTAGCATAAGTTGTACATCTACGCATGGCTGCATGAGTATGTCTTTCTTTATCAAGCAAAAGATAGTGCTACAGATCTGACATTCACCGCCGACTCTTTTCACTATCGATTTTTAAGAAACCGGAAATGATAGTGCCTCCCGACCTATCACTGCCAGTGATAGGACCAACTGGCACTAAAATACAGACTCTCATTGCCGGTTCATATCACCGTAGGTTTTAGACAAGAACCTGCAGTGATATTGCATTGTCACTGTCAGTTTTGGGCTAAAACCGACAATGATATGCTTAAAAAATTTCATAACTTTGTCATATGATGTCCAATGAATATAAACTTTATATTAAAGTTGTAGTACTCGACCATATCTACATATACGTGGGTCGAACTTTTGTTATTTGAAATCGTTTGGATGTCCAAATATACAACGCAAGATTTTATAGAGTTAATTAGTACCAAGGAGTCCATATGCTTTATAGTCACAAGTGAGTGTGTAGTGGTAGCTAAGGATCTTGGATGGAGAAGCGACCAAAACAAAGATCGTAGATCTCGAAAAGTTATTGAACTTTGTAGCTCACAACATTTTTGTTTGATATCATTATGATTTCCCTCTATTTGATTCACAAGATTTCATAGATTAATTATATCATCTAAAACCACATGTTCCATATTCATAAGCGAGTGTGTAGTGGCATTTAAGAATCTTGGATAGAGAAGCGACCAAAACAAAAGTTGTAGATCATGAAAAGTTATGCAACTTTGTAGTTGACAATTTTTTCATTTCAAATAACCTATCGAATGAAAATTACGCTTGATTTCTCAAATTTAAAATTTATTTTTTTACAAATGACATCGGATGTAAAAAAAACGTTTCCTAAACAAAAGGTGTAGATCTTGAAAAGTTATGCAACTTTGTAGTTGACAATATTTTTATTTCAAATCATCTATCCAAGAAAATTTACATTTGAATTTTCTCACCTTGAAATTTAAATTTTTAAAATGACCTCGGATCCAGAAATGACCAAAACGCCTTTGTAGTTAACATCTTCATTTGAATTCGTTAGGAGCCTAAATATTCATTTCAAAACTAGAGTGACATAAAATAGGGAGGATGAATCTATCTACTACAACTATATGAAAAACCCCACTGAGAATTCTCTCACATGCAGAGGACACCTAGGCATCCCACCCGGCTCGCTCCTACCGCTCCGCTTCGCTCCTCGCGCACGAAGGTGAAAAAAAAAAAAAAAATTGCCACCACGGCGGCCTGTTCCCCTACCTCCCACAACATCTCCGACCGTCGGCCTCCCCCTACCTCTCGCCGCCTGGGCAGCATCAATGCTGACCGTCCGCCTCCCTCCACCCGAAGCCACCGCGTCATCCACTAGCCGCCTTCCCCGATCCCCGCCTCCATCCCCACGTCCTCCGGTGCATCCATCCCGGAGCGGCGCCGCCCCATGTGCCCATTTATCGGAGTAGTGCAAGCCACCGCTCTCGATTCCATTCCCCCGCTCCCGATTCCATTCCTCCGCCCTCGATTCCATTCCCCCCGCCCAAACGCCGCCTCCTCACCGAATCCATCCAAGCCCATCGAAGCGCCAAAACCCTAGGCCATGGCGAATGCGCGCCCGCCTCCTCCGTCGTCGCCGCGGGGCGGGCCCTCCCTCCTCATCCTCGCCATGCGGTGGGGCGGGGCGACACGCCTCCGGCCGGGGGCCGCCCGTCTTGCTCGCTGTTTCGACCCGCTCCTAATCGCTCGCGGCTGCTTCGCCGTCCGCCACGGCCGCCATCGCGCTCCTTCGCCGCCGTCAACGCGTCGTCTCGCTGTCGATCCTTCGCGGCAGCCCGGCGTCGCGTGACCCGACCCTCCCGGCGCGAGTTTCACGGGCGTGTTGGTGGCCGGCGATCGGCGGCGCCGACCATCAGGGCAGCCAGCCGAAAGCCGCCCACCTAGTGGCCCGCCTTAGTGGCCCGCCTACGAGTCGCCGGCCAACCTCCATCCATCCCCTCCCCGTCGCCCCCGCCCGTCGCCCGCCCCGCCGCCGGCTGCCGGGGGCTCGGGCAGCCCGGCGGGCGCAATCCTTCCCCTCCCCTTCCTTCTTCTTTCTCCTCCCCTCGAGCTCAATCCCGCCGCCGCCGCCATGGACTACCTTCAGCCCCCACACGACCCATACCCAGCCGGATGGGTGTCTTCCCGGCCGAGCCGGCGGCGCCCTCACGCTGAGCCGCCACGGCCACTGCATCGCCAGAGTCGACGGCCGGCCAGGCCGGCCGAGTTTTCTTCTATGTCCGGGAGGAATGGAGGGAAGGGGTCGCCGACCCTAAAGGCGGAGCGCTTGACCCTAAAGCAACACGGCTGAGGCGCGCCCTAAAAGCGACGGGCGAGGAACGGCGCGACGATTAAGACGACGACGCTACGACGAAGACGACGGGCGACGAAGACGACGACCCGAGCAGGCCTTGGGCTGGGCCGCCCACCACGCGTCGCGCTCACTGGTCGGCAGCTAGTATTGTCGAGTTTCACCGCGGAGAGGTACACAGAGATGGGGATCGGGGCTGCGCTGTCGCGGCCCTGGGACTACCCCCACGGCCTGCGGCGAGCTTGCAGCGCTCCTGCGCCTCGGATACGCGGACCTCCCTAAGGCAGCCCAAGCGCTGGTTGCCTCCGACGTGCTGCTCGCGTTTCGCCTCCTTCCCGAGTAAGCTTCCTCCCCTCCAATCATGCATGGCATCCAGCATCCCTGATGTGCGGGATTGCCGAAGTTGTTGGATTACGGACCGTCGATGATAGTTTGCTGCTCGGAAAATTGAGCCGACAGCCCCGTGGATATGTATTGATGATTGATCTTTTTGCTTGCGTGCGCTTGTCTTAGATGCTTATTAGAGCAACAGAAATTGTAGGTACACAGATCCATATCCCTTCTTCTGGCTGACAGCATTCATATAGCTCTCACATCAATGTTCCAGATGATTAAGGAAATACCTTAAGCACTTTTTATGCCGACATTAGAGTAGCTCTGATGTTGAAACATCGCTCGAAATATTTCTGCCAGTAAAGGATGTAAGGTGTCAGTTTGACAGGCAATGCTCTGGGATGATTAATTAATCACCAATGATATATTGTAAAAAGGTAATATTGATGAATACATTGTAGAGAAACATTCGTGTTATATTCCCTCATCTGCAAAACCGGACTTCAAATCTTAAGTAAAGTTTGTTCAAGGAAATATACTGTTATGTAATGAGATTGCTGATATATGGATGTGCTTGATCTGCTCAGAATTGATACGAAAAAAATCAAAACCAATATCCTGCCCATTATAAGTGAAAAGAAGGCTCCATCATAGACAGGCTTAGGTGCTGCTGATTTGTTTTGTGAAATTGCCGCTCCGCAGATATTTGGGGGCATATTCCGCTGCTACGCCATCATCTTCTCGCTCTTCGTCGCCGTCCTCGAGACCGAGTGGGGTTCATCATCCGCTTCTGGAAGGTTGGTTGCTCCCCTTTCTATAACCGCCGTACCTACCTCTAGCTTGATTTTGGATAGTTGTGAGATACCGCGAATTGGTTGTGATGTTATGGAAACAACGGCGTTATTCAATTGGAGCCTGATTGGTTGCCATCTGAATAATTATGGAATATTGAATGTTTGGTGATGTACAGTGCTGCACGATTTAGTCAATTGGGGCACTTGGTACTGGTAGATTGCACGAAAACAGGGAGCTTAGTATGCCCATTCATCGGAGTAGTGCTACTTACAGACCTTGCCTTGGATTATGCTTTTCCTTCTTCTATAAGTATCAGAGATTCACAGTTTCAGTCTTGAGGCTCCTTTGTTGGATGTGGTATATGGAATAATCTGTAGATTCTAGATATACAGGAAATAAATTTTGTATGGAAAGAATTATGTTTTTATTTTGTGCTTGCCCAGCTGAAAGTTTGCACACCTGTTAGTGCGGTCAGTGCATATCAAAAATTGGAAATGGAATAGTCTGTAGATTCTAGATATACAAATCTACACTTTGTATTTCTCAAAGGTTGTGCCTGAACTTTATGGTTTCATGGATTGCTGTGTTTCTGTTGAATTTTTGTAAGCCAGTGATTGTAGTCAATGACATTATGGTAAAATCAAATGTCCCATGAGATCTTAAATCTTTAGAGCAACAATTACAATTTCTGCTTACAGAGTGCAGTTTGACGAATGATTTCACCAGCAAATAATTGGCATCATATAACTAGGATACAAAATTTCTGCACACCACATAGTTAGAACAGTGCACCATTTTTTTTTTTTTTTTTTTTTTTGGCGTATTTACACTATCACACCATCATATAGCTGTTTCAATGTGTGTATAAATGATATGATTTGTGTAATTTTTCTTATAAATATGTTCTGTATGGCTCTTAGAGCATGTTCAAGGTTAAAGGACCATATGGCTCTTAAGTCAACCTCACAGCACATGTCATTTCTTCCATTTTGCAGCAGCTCACGACAAAAAAGAAAGCTTGATCTTAATCAGGTGGCTCCGATTGATCCTCAAGGAAAACAGCAAAAGACACAATGAGAGGTAATTCTGCTAATTTGCTTAGTTTGATGTATTCCCTACTGATTTCTGTATTTTAATTTCCTGAAAAAAATCAGGTTAGTTTATTGGAATTTGAGATATTACTCTGTGGTGTGATTCTGCTGCTTTTTTTTTTTTTTTTTTTTTTTTGAGAAATGGTACACTGTTATTTTTTTGGATGTATTGAGTATTTTCGAGATATTAGCTTTGTTAATTCAGAAAGGAGGAAATGTGGGATTAAAGATAACCTTGGATGTTAGGGAGTAGAACCACGAACTGTCATTAGGTGCTTTGGCCAATAGACTAGATTAGCTGTTGTAAAAAAAATGCCAAAATTTTTTTGTGTTAATCTGCATAGCTTTCATATATACCTCTTTGCAGTAGCTGCTTCTTTTAATTAGATCTATCTACAATTTCACATATATCATTTTTTATTGAGTGACCTTGTGGTAAACTGTTCTGAAATGATTATCAGACTATCAAAATATCTGTATCGTTTAAGAGAAATAGGATCAAAATAGGATCATGCTTCTTCTACATAATTCTGACATGTCAAGCTCATGTGGCAAGGCTTACAATCAATCAAATATTGTATCTAACATTTATATTATACTGACTATTAATGCAGGTAGCATTACAAATTCTTCTCACCATCAGTCATGAACAACGGAGTTAAAGAGATTACATCAGCTACCAAGGACTGAATCAAATAAATAATTACATGTCTTTTTATTTTATTACATCAAGTTGACATCTCTTCAACATATCTAAAGACATTACGATGCATCTTTGTGACCGTCTAGCTTACTCAAAATTAAAGGTGACTATTGCTCTACAGGAAATATCATTCTCTGCTTGATCAGCAATGCAGAAATGGTTTCAGTTTTTCAGGGTACAACATTTGCCTTATAAATATAGACAGCATCTTCAAACGCCCCTGTTTCTATTTTGTCTTCTTTCCTCATCAATTACTGAGCTTCAATTTCAACTGACATAGCTCGAGTTTTAGCCCCTTCATTTCACTTAGTGCAGCTTAAGCCATCAAGAGATGCCTCTGTAGCATAATTGGAGCATCCGCAACAGCACGACCACACCACCGTTTGTGATTCGCCATCATTACCCTTTGTTCTCAAAAGATGCTCACCTGCAAAAAGTGATTGTCCTCAACAACTAATTCTGATTACAATCCTTAGTGGTTACAAATGAATCCTTTAACAAAACCTACTTACTTTCCGCAGCAACGCGCGGGGAATCCTACTAGTATTCCAAATGGACACGAGCATCTCACAAGGTGAGTTGTTCACAAAGCAAACGGTTCAAGGTTCAAGAGTCGGTAGGTTTTTTTTTTTTTTTTTTTTTTTGACAACAAACACATATATTTATACTATCACAGCAACCATATTACAAAGAAGCCCTCCAAAGAAAGCCAAATTACAATAAAGCCCTGGATCTTGAAAGGAAAGGAAGCTTTGTCCATGGCGTTTGAGACGACGAAGCCGCCGGCGGTGGGTCGTAGGGGCGTCGAGGACGCATACACCTGGATGGATTGACCGCGCAAAGCGTTGGTTGAAGGAGGGCCAGTCGAGCCATCGGAGAAGAATCGCACCGGCGACCGAAGGATGCAGTGAAGACTGTCACCGGAGGTTGAAGAAGGGCTTGAACCTGGATCCCAGGGGGAGGCGGAGCTGTCGTAGCAGAACCAGGAGAGAAGCCACCTAGTTGAAGAAGAGACCACTAGGACTGGAGGTTGCTGTGAAGCGGTAAACGCGCCGGGCGGAGCTTGTGGATCGGAGGGGAGCAAATCTCGGCGGTGGCAGGTGGAGGTGGAGATAGAGTAGAAGAGATTTGCATAGCGGGAGATCGAAGTTTATTTTATTACTTCTGACCTTGGATGCAACAGCGACGGAGAAGACCATGGCGACCCCGGCGACGGCATAGCTCCAAGACAGGGACTTCCACATCGGGACTACCATAGTGGGAGACAGTAAAACAACAACTACAAGCTACTACTAGGAACAATCTACTAGGTGGGGCCCTCACCCAGCCCTGCTCCGGCAAGCTTCGCCGGAGGCGGGAGGAGGGGGCCGGCTGGGCACCGCTCGGGGCCGGAGAGGAGAAGTTGGGTTTCGCTTCTTGCCTCGGCAGGACGAGTGCCTAGAGTCGGTAGTTGAGAAGCGCGTAAAGAATTGCGTGACTTATGACTTGGACGTGCGACTGTGTGCAAAGAATTGCGTGACTTATGACTTGGGACGTGCGACCATATGGCTGCCCCGTCGGGTCTCTCCGGATACTAATTTTTTCCTTATTTTCAGCCTATTTTTTCGTGTTTTCTGAAAACCACATCACTATCAGTTTTCTCGAGCTGGTACTAATGAGCTCCAACTATTAATGTCCCTTTGGTTGTGCGGGTTTAAAAACGACACTAATGGGCTTTTTCGAACCGGAAGTGATTTCGAAATCTGTACTAGTGAGATGCATGAGAAATTGAGAAGCGAAGAAATAGGGAGCTGGTCACAGTTGTCTTTGTAGATGGAATCATTTTTTTAGATGGAATCTGCAATATGTACAATGGGATTAAATTACTTCGCATGAGTCAGAAGTGGCCAGACTGCACATGACAATGGCTTCCATGTGATTAAATTCTTTTGCATCCCAGCCGGTATAGATCCGTTATTAGCGCTAGAGCGCCATGCGTGCACATGACATTGAATTGCTGTAGTTTATGTGCTGCCGATGAGCTTTTACCGATTTATTCTTTCACGTAATGTGCATTTCTTAAGAAGGGTCTGAATGCACGGTCACATGGTGGATTTTGTTTCTTTCTTGTCCTTACGCAGTCGTGATGGGGCGAACACAAGATAGTTGATCAATTAGGTAACCTAAGATAGGCAGAAAAATTCGGTTGTATATCGTGGCCAAAACAATCTTTCTGGGCAGAGTCGTCAAAAACTGTGTTGACATATATTTCAGTCAAATACCAAATCTATACCTACTAATAAAGAGAGAAAATTTCCCGTTCACCTTTTTTTTCTTCTGCCTTTTCCTCCTGTCGTACGTATAGAATTAGGATTTCAGCAAATTATACGTATTGATCGGCAACAGGTTGTATAGGATACGTATCCAAGACAGAGTTGGAGACCGACATCGTGAAGTCCACGTCTCGGTGCTCGTGCACGGCTCGCCGTACCTGATGTATGGGTGCAGGTCGCCCGCGCGTCGGACTTTAACAAGAGCGACACCGTCTTCACCGAGAAGACGCGTATGGGCTGGGGGCTGAACCCTGAGGACCATGTGCTAGGGTACGACCTCGATTCTTGTGAAACAACCATGACCTAGAGTCTGGAGAGCTATGGGCAGCGGCACGAGAGTTACTTGACGCAGTGCGCGTCAATAAAAAGTACCAGAGGAGCGCGGGTAAGATGATGTAGGAGTAGGACGGCAGCGGCAACGAACGAGGCTGTGCTGAGCTTGAAGAACTTTCCATGGGTGTTGGGCAATGAGCTGAATCCTTCCGACGAGAAGGAGCTCGATGAGCTGCTCGAGGACCTCTCCATTTGTTCGGCTGTGAGTTGCATTGCATAGAAATAATAAGGCAGTATGCGTCCTCTGATTGTACTTGTGTTATCTGATCTGCATGTGTCATTTGAATGTTTTATCCGAATTGACGGGAATTCGCTTATGCACTAGGCATCTCTTTCTCATATGAGTAAATTCGGGGATCTATGATAATTCAATTAAGTATAGAGTGATATGCTTATCACTCTGACTGTACACATTATTTGAGGTGCATGTTTTGACTCATTTTTTTTTGGTTTGAAAGCAACAAGCAAATTTTGACTCGTTTATTCTTTGGGTTGAAAGCAAGCAAATTCAGTTGATCACTTCCTAGGGCAGATCAAAAGAGGATAAAAAAAAAACAAACCATGCAGATCTCTTAGGATCTCCTTCCCTAAATGAAATCCAGCACAGTTTCATAACCAACAACTATCAAACCAAATCCAGCCACCATGGTGGTGCCGCTTGACGGTGCGACGTGCAACTTTGGCTACGCGCGTGCCCGTGAGGAGTGCCAGAGCTGAATGGCCTAGGTTTGTAAGCAACTCAGTTTTGCTCAGCCGAAAAGCTAGCTCAACCAATTTAAAAAAAAAAAAAAAAAAGCTCAGCCGTTGGATCGCACTATTGGGCCGACATGGAGAAGATCTCGAAGGCTATTTTCTTGCCTAGGCCCAAGGTTGCGGCCTCGTGGCTATGCTCCCAGCTAGCTCGGCTTACGGTGTTAAATGACCCCAATGTGAAATTAGAGGCCAGGCCCATGTTTGGCCCATGTAGGGCAACTTTGCACAAATAATTTACAAGGAGCATGCTGTATAAAATATTATGAAATTAAAAATATATTATTCACCCGTAGCAACGCACGGGTATATTTCCTAGTTACTAAAATGTGGGGTTATGCTATGCGTTTCTATTCGCAGGAGGCTTTGACTGCTAGGGCAGAGGGATTGTAGTGGCCGCCAGGATATAGTATTACATGTCATTGGCTTCTATGTGATCAATTTTTTTTTGCATCCGACCCGGTAAAGATCCGTTATTAGTGCTAGTGCGGCGTGCGTGCACATGGCATTGATTCCATAACCCCCGGCCCGCTAGTATCTCATCTCTTAGTGCACATTTGACATTGATTTAAAATAGTCCCGTCGAGTTTTGCATTGTCTCTCTTTGCCTGATTACTCTCCTACCTTTCACATTCTTATGATATATACTAGTAGGTCCCTATTCTCCTGTACAAATGAATGGAAATTCAAGGTAGGCTGTGTTTAGTACCCTGAAAATTTCACTGTAGTAATGAATTTGGTACTGTAGCACCTTTCGTTTGTTTATGGTAAATATTGTCCTACCATGACTTAACTAGGCTCAAAAGATTCATCTCGTAAAGTACATCCAAACTGTACAATTAGATATTTTGGTTATCTACATTTCATACTCTATGAATATGTCTAAAGATTTGATGTGATGGGAAATTTAAACGATTTGATGGAAAGTTGAGGAACTAAACACAGCCGTAGTCTGCCTTACTTCCTAACACGCTGGTTGTCCTCTGCGTCGTTGGTCACCCCTCCGCATGGAACTCCTCTGCATCTGCTCCTACGATCTCCTGCTCCTAGGTGAGTTGAAGCATTTTTCATTTCGAGAATATACACTAGCCTAGATTTTCTTCGAGCTCAATGCAAGCAGAAACAACTCACCAAGCTTTTGAAAAAAAAAAAAAATGG
This sequence comes from Hyparrhenia diplandra, assembly GCA_015847255.1. Lineage (NCBI taxonomy): Eukaryota > Viridiplantae > Streptophyta > Magnoliopsida > Poales > Poaceae > Hyparrhenia > Hyparrhenia diplandra. The sequence goes on along the minus strand of JADLZK010010649.1, from coordinate 31,055 downwards.
AGGTTCATATGACTTTGTTGTTGAGCTATAAACTTTTCATGTGACCCCAAATCTTTCTATACAACTCGCTCCAACTTGAACTTTCTTTTTCCTTGTTTCAGTTTGATTTATGCTGCACTCACTGAGGAAACATAAAAACAAGTGTGGTGGAGCAACCGGAACACACTACGAGTACTTGCATTCCCAGAACACCGCCATAGTACCATAGAACCACCTGCAGCCAAGAAGATTACTACCACAGTGATTGACTAATCTTGAGAGGCTGTATGGACCTGGTGACGGGTGCGTTGGGCATGCTTCCCTCCAAGCTGCTGGAGCTGCTCAAGGAGGAGTACAAGCTCTAGAAGGGCGTTAGGGTGAAAGTTCAGTCCCTCTCCCGGGAGCTCGTATGCATGCAGGCTGCCCTCAACAAGGTGGCTGCAGCGCCATGGGACCAGCTCGACAAGCAGGTCAAAATCTGGGCACGTGAGGTTAGGGAGGCTTCCTATGATATTGAAGATATACTCGACAGGTTTCTCGTTCGTGTTGCTGGCCATGAGCAGGCTGATCTGAGTAGACTCAAACTCGCCACGAAGAAGATGGGAGACCTGTTCAGCAAGGGCAAAGGTCGTCGTGAAATTTCGTGCGCCATCAATGACATAATGCAGCAACTTCAGGAGATGGCAGAGCGGCATGCTAGGAACAGGGTCGATGATCTTGTGGCCAAGCACGCTTCCACAACAAGTATTGATCCACGCCTCTCAGGTCTCTACGCAAAAAAGTGCAGCTTGTTGGGGATTGAAGACCCAAGGGATAAGGTCATAAAAATGCTGACATCAATAGAGGAAGACATGGAGACGAAGATAGTCTCTATTGTAGGGTTTGGAGGGTTAGGCAAGACTACTCTTGCTAAAGCTGTGTATGAGAAGTTCCACCAAAAAGAAAAAGCTGTGAGAATCTTAGCCAGGATGTCCGTTTGAAAGCTTTTTGTTCCAGTTGGCCAGAATCCATGTTTGAACACTGTCTTAAGGGACATTCTCATTGATCTGGACAAGCAACGTTACACCACCAAATTCAGTTTTACAATATTGAATGAAAAACAGCTAATCGATGAACTTCGGGAATTCCTTAAGGATAAGAGGTACTCGTCATCCACACTCTGCCTTTTGATTAAGTTATTGAAGTTGTACAAATATTTGAGAAATCTAAATATTTTAGATTGAGAGCCTATAACGAAATATAATATTTTAGTCTTCATTTAATTTTGTTATTTGATCGCCACTAAATTGTTTTGCATTGATATTCCTCTTCATAATGTATAACTGTTTGTGTCATCTTGAAGACTCGAGTGGTTCTTACGCATTTTTCATGTAACTTTATGACTCCTTGATTTCCATGCATATAGGTATTTCATCGTTATTGATGACATAAGGGATCTAACATCATGGAACACAATAAGATGTGCTCTAGACTGCAACAGCTTGGGAAGCAAAATAGTCATAACTACCCGGAAGCATGATGTTGCTGAAACAGTTGGTTGTTCTTATAACATGGAACCCCTTCCAGATGAGAGTTCTAAAGACTTATTCTATGGAAGAATATTTGGCTCTGAAGACAAGTGTCCCAAACAATTTGTGGAAGTATCTGAAAAATAATTAAAAAATGTGGAGGTGTGCCATTAGCTATCATTACCACATCAGGTTTGTTAGCGAATAAGTTGGGAAATATCAAAGATTGGAACGAGTATTGTGACTCTATTGGTTTGGAGCTTGGAAGCAATCCTGATATGGAAAATATGAGGAAGATATTGTCTCTGAGCTATTATGATCTACCATCTCATTTGAAGACATGTTTATTGTATCTAAGTGTATTTCCAGAGGACTATGTGATTTGGAAGAATCGATTGATATTGAGGTGGATAGCTGAAGGTTTTGTCTTACCTGGAGAAGGGGGCCGAAGTTTATTTAAGATTGGGGAGAGTTACTTCAATGATCTTGTAAATAGAAGCCTGGTCCAACCAGCAAGTATGGATGAGGACGGTTTGCCTATTGCTTGCCGTGTGCATGATATGGTCCTCGACCTCATTTGTTCCATATCAAGCGAAGAATGTTTTGTTGCAACAATACTTGGTGATGCCAAGCAGACCACACCTTCTTGGGGAAGCAGGGTTCACATGTTATCTCTGCAAAGAACTACTTATTGGCCTACAATGGAGATGCCAAAACTATGGTCACTTACTATCTTTAGTGATGCCATAATTAAATCAATGCCATCCCTTTTGTGTAATCATCTTCTTCGTGTACTGGATGTACAAGGTTGCAATCTTAAGGACCTTCCAAGTTTGAGTTTTGTCTGTAGCTTATTTCACCTAAGGTATCTGGGACTATCAAATACTGGTTATGCAGGTGAGATTCCATTACAGGTAGGAAGCTACAATTTTTGAAGATATTTAACCTATCTGGAACTAATACACAAGAATTATCTTAATTGGACTATACGTCTACCAAAAGGATTGAGAAAACTAGCATCCTTAGAAGTGTTGTGGCAAGGAATCGTTGATTCTGCGTACGTCCAGAAGAGCTAGGCCATCTGACGCAACTGAGGATCCTCACTGTCTGCCTAAAATTGGACAAGGAAGCAGGATGTGATGAGGGCATTTGCAAAGCATTAGTGGTGTCCCTAGCCAAACTCCAGAAAATCCGAAAGCTATTAGTAACCTCGGAAGGCGTGGTGATGAACCTTGAAGGCTCGCTGCAGTCTCTAGGCAATCTGTCCTATCTTAACATTGGTACAACCAGTTTGTTGCCTACATGGATTAATACTGGATCGCTTCCCCTCCTAAGCTTCCTACAAATAAAGGTGGTTCGGGTGTGAAGGGAGGACATCCTAGTTCTCGGGATGCTGCAGGCTCTTCGTTTTCTGCATGTGATTGTGTCTGGTGACAACATACAATCGCTGGGAAAGTTCATTGTTAGCCCTGATGCCTTCCCATGTGCAAGAGTGTGCATATTCGATAGTTTTCAGACAGTGCCGTCTATGTTCCCACTCGGAGGTATGCCCAGGCTTGAAAATTTTGATTTCCTTATGTGCCCGCAGGATTTCTTGCAGGATGAATTCACTACCGATGACCTGTCCTTGGGCCACCTCCCGTCTCTTCGCACTGTGTCTGTCAGTCTTTATGGTGGAAAAGAAAAGATCGACCGAGATGGAAATGAAACTGGAACTGAAAGAGAACCTGAGGCTTTATGGTGGTGGTGGAAAGGAAAAGACAAAGATCGACCAGGAGATGGAAATGAAACTGAAAGAGAAACTGAGGCTTTATGGTGGAGAGGAAAAGATGGACCAGGAGATGGAAATGAAACTGAAACTGAAACTGAAACTGAAAGAGAAGCTGAGGCAAGAGGCGGATGCCCACACCAACCACCCTTCCATATATTTCCAAATAGCATTTTTCGATAATGGATAATAAAATCCGCCTATATATCCAGGGATGTACACAGCCAATTATTACAGAGTTTAAAAATGATAAAAATAACCGCAAGCCGAGTGTCTTTAACATAGACATAGGAACTAAAGCAAACGGAAAAGATGCTTCCACCTTCTATTAAAAATTTCTAAAGCAACCATGTACGTACTCATCCTTTCTTCTATTGAATGCATATCTTCTACTGCTGTTAATTAGTCCGCTCATGACTTGTTCGCTACGTGTATGTTTTTGGTATCGTAAGACGTTCTTTGTTCTGACTATAGTCTCTAATTGATGCAAATTATATACACTACAGGCTACAGCATTTTATTTTATTGTATTTTATTTTATTTTTTATTGTGCTCGTCTACATGCAAGAAACAGCTCAAGGCGTGATGAAAATTAAAGATTAGCTGAAACACAAGGCAGCACAACTGCCCATCAATTTATACTTCTAGCCTGCTTTCTTCCTGGATTGATTGGATTCCAGCCTCCTTTCTACTGGATTGATTGGGTTGGATTAGAAGTGATTCCTACTCACTCATTTAATTTCTTCTGCTACTGAATGCATGAATGTATGCAACTTCTTCTGCTGTTTGTTCAATCATGACATGATTTGTTCGCTAAATATATGCATGCTTGCTTTCCGTAGCAATTCCGGGTAGCCTCTCATTTCTGGAAATCATTCTACTTCTAAAGCGTGTCTTTTCTTTGTTGTGCAGGAGAAATTCGACCAATATTGGCGTGTGATTGAAAACATGGTCTGCATCCTCCGCCGCCCCTCCTCTGGGTTCGGAGTCCATGGCCACGCCTGTGTTGTACCCACGCTGTGTTTTTATTTTCAAAGGTAAAAGACACTTTTATCCAGTACAAAATCTCCAAGGTATCATGTAGTTCATATAGTATTTGTGTGTTCTTAGGACCCATCATGGAAGAGCCATGGCATTTCATTTCTATTTCTATATAGGTCGATGTACTGGTAGATAGCGTCCATGTTGCACTTGGCTGCATATGCTGTGTTTAGCCTCTGCTTCTTTCGGCACTGTTGCGGCGTGTCCTGTGTCCCTGAACCAGCTTGCTGCTACAGTGCTACTGCAACTCGGTTCGGTCATTATTGTAAACTTGACTTTTGGCGAGTTTTGAAAAAAAAATCTAAATTTATACTTGAAGTTTTCAAGAGATTACTGGTTTTGAACAAAATGAGATATGATACTAGCAATATTTCTATTATTATCCACATCTGTTGGAGTTTAATTTTTCCACTAAAAAATCCATAAACAATCTATCTGAATAACATATCTCTTTGAGTTGCTCTTAGTTCGGTGACGACAACACATACTAACTAGTCATGTTTATAGATTGGTTCTCAAACGGAAGATATAGTTCTACGCCTACGGGAGTGTTTGGGACTGCTCCGCTCCTGTTTTTGCAGCTCTACTCCAGCTCAGCGTTGCTAAATATTTTTGCTCTAGGAACTCCGTTCCATGAAAAGGTGGAGCTAGAGGCCAACTCCATGTTTTTTCTGAGCACCTCAAGGGGTACTTCAGTTTTTGAAGCTTTGTACTTCCTCGTGGAGTTAGAGGATAATTACCCACACTTGCCACTCACTAATGAAAACAAACATCGGCTCGTCTAGCCTGTACGCACGGCAGCGTGTGCTCCTTTAGCTACACGGTGCATGGCCTGCATGTGCTTTTGGAACTGCAACACAACTCATCACCTTTTTTGTTAGATTATTATTTGGACAAATAAGCATCTACTATATTTATGAGCAGTCATCCACGCGGGTGCGGCTTCGCAACGCGGTGGCCTAACACGGCACGGCCTGGACGGAGCGGTGCCCGTGCCTCCCTCATCGCCGACGCCCTCCATTCCTGCTGCGCGCCGCCTCCCACCATGGCCTCTGCTCCGTTTTTCTATGAGAAGAACATGAGAGAGAGAGTGATATGTGGGACATGACTATCATTCTCTACTAGAGTGGATTTGGGTAGTCTGTTTTTAGATAGTACTACTGAGTTGGGAGCAAAATATGGGTACAAGTAAAATAGGTGGCTACCCTAACCGACATTTAGGTGGTAAAGCTAGAGATGCTCTGTAGACAACCTTATTTATTCCCAACCACAGCCCTGGCCCACCAACAAAACGAGGTTACTTTGCCAAGCTTGGGGTCCATTTTTTTTTGAAAATTGTAGGATGACTGCATTGCCTTGTATCAAGGCATAGTTTAATGATTGATTTCAAGAAGCGCAATTAGGGCACTCCATCAGGCCATGGAGACACAAGAGGTAAGCAGGTAAGGCGACTTCGCCCCTCCCCGACGCCGACCACCGCCGACCCCCCTCCCCGCCACTCCTCCGGCTCCCAAGCCCGCTCCTCGCTCCGAGGGTCCTTGCTACTCCCCGCCCGGATCTCGCAACCTCAACCCGTCTGGAGTGCTCGGTGCACGCGCCGCGCCCTGGATCTAGATGCCTAGGTCGGGGCCGCCCGTCGCCGGTGGGGAAATGGAGCGCTGCTCCCTCCCGCCACCCGGTCGGTGGGCGATGAGATGGAGGAAGAGGAGCTCCTCAACGCAGCCATTCAAGTGGCGGAGCTCGACGACATCGGGCCGGCGGTCATCCTATGGCGGGCGCCCGACGCATGCCGCTGGCGCTCGCTACCGCTAGCCGGGCCACGCGGGGGCTCCCGGGCGAGCCAGCCTCCCGGTCCTCCGCCCCCGAGATGGGGCCCCCCGCCGATAGTGCGGCCGGGGGAAAGCCGGACCCGCGACCGGGAAGATCTCTCCGACCGGAGGTCGGGAGCCCACCCTCCTCCTCAGCCCGCCACCGGGAAGGGGAAGAAGGTCCTCGTCGACCGTGGCAAGAAGAAGAAGAGGCGGCGGCATCCGGGGCTTCATGGCGGCGGCGCGCTCCGCCTACTACCGACCCCACGCCGCAGCGCCAGCCGCGCGAGTCCCATTGCCATCCCAGCGATGACGGCCGCCCAAAGCCGCGGGCAGGAGCTCCCAGCTCGGCAGCCGGTCCGTCCCCCTCGCTCACGCCATCCCACTCCAGCCCCGGCGCGCTGAACTCCGTATGGCGACCGCTTTGAAGTGAAGAGCAGGAAGGGGAGGAACGGTCGCGCCGCCTCCGATGCCCAGAGGCCGGTGCCTCCCGAGCTCGGGCGGATTGTGCTTCAACTCCGCTTCTCGTGAGGGCCACACGTTCTAGCCCGCGCACCTTCCCCGCATGCTTGCTTCACTGTTTCCATGAAGGCCGCCGCATGGCTGCGCGCCCGCTCACCCATGCCACGCCGGCTCCAAAAGCGCTGCCGTCACCCACCGCTGACGCGCGCCGTGTGGCCCAAGGGCCGTGACATCGAGCCCGCCGCCACCAATGGGATTGCTCTCCAACGACACCGTCCAGGGCGGAGCTTCATTGTCCTCCGGGCTTGGCTCGTCCCCCAACCGCAGCCGAGCTCATCTCCGCCCGCCACCGCAGCGAGGAGGTGCCCCCCCTCTCCACATGATGGCTCCTCCCGACGCCCCGGTGAGGGGATGTTTCTCAGCCCCCATCGCCGGCCGTGCCTCACGGTCCGCAGCGCCCGGCTTCTTGTCGTGCCCCGCACCACTCTGAGATTCAGTAGCGAGGAGGACCGCCTCGGCCCGCTCTCACTTTCTCGCTCGAGGAACGCGGCCGCCCGCGACCACCGCGATGGTCTACCACTGCTCACCGACCGCCTCAAAGATCACCGGGCAATGAGGCGTCCGTCCGCACTCATGCGCCGGAGGACTTCGTCGTCCGCTTCCACCACCAGCAAGAGACGTGATAGGGTCCTGGCTTCGCGCCCAGGTTGGCGGCACGCCCCAATCACTTGGATGCCGTGGGTGAAAACGGTGAGGTCAAGCTATGGCACTTTTCGATTCCAGGTTTTGGTGGCTCTGTGGAGGGTGCCTCTGCACGCGTGCAATGTTGCTCTCGCCCAGGCGGTGCTTGGCAGCTCGTGCGTAAGGATAGAAGAAATGGCGCCAGGAATTTTCCTGAGGAGCGACGACAGAGTACTTCATCACGCCTTTGGGGTTGGCACCCAAACTTTATCAACCGCCAAAAACTCATCTTCATCCCGAGCCGGCGTGGTGGTCGCGGCGGAGGATAACCACTTCTTAACGGGACTCGGTACCTCATTTGTACGAGGTTGGTGGCTTACTGTGACTTCTCCACGCCGCCTAGCTCACCTGCTGGTGGAGCCGAGGAGGGAGGGATGGCCACGGCGGGAATGACCCGGATGACGCCGATGAAGGACACCATGACGAGGACCACCACCATGAGTTCTTCCCCCCCTCGCCGGGACCGCAACATGGGCGACTCCACGCCGGGAGAGCGGAAGGTACAGGGGGCACCCGGGCAGGACCGTCGCTGCCCCTCCGTGATCGTGGCGCCTTCCGGTCTGCCCACACCGCCGCGTCCCTACTACTCCTGTAGGCGGGACCACAGCCACCGCGCCGGCTTCCGCCCGGACTCGTCCTTTGGGATCGGAGTTGGGGGAGCCAACCCGAGCGCTGGCCCATGTTGGAGGGGCCACGCACTCTGGTGGTCACAAAGGCCGGCGCGGCAACGACGGCCCATCCACAAGCACCACCTACTCCGCCGCCGCCACCCGGCCCTTCCATGTCCATGTCAAGGGCACCGGCGGCCCTCACCCTGTGGTCGGTCGGGCCATTCGATTGCGCCGCACCTCCTCCTCGATGCCGTCATCGTAGCCGCCACGTAGTCTCCATCCAAAGACCGGTGGGGCGGAACAAGTCCACATTGAGCTTGAGCCCGAGGGCCTGCCTTATGTGTCGGCCCCTTCGCGGGCGGGATCGGTGGGGCGACCTCGGATGATGCCGAGTTCGCCGCTGCCGACACAACCCGCCGCCGACCTAGGAATGTTGGAGGACTTCGACATCCCGCCTCAGTCGCCCTAGCCGGCACTCGACCAGCCCCAGACGGCCCTCGACTTGCCTGCGCCCGTCCAACCTGTCGGGCGGCGGGACCGGACCCTCCAGCCCTGTCCCCTCCCCTCGCTCAAGTTCCTCCGCCCAGACCGCCAACTCCCCGCGGCTCGTCCGCCTTCCGCCGCTCCCTCGGTGGCGGCGCTCCTTGGTTCCATCCCTACCATCCCTATCCAGAGCCGCCTGCTATCCATGCCTCCTGCGGCGTACCCCTGCCTTGTCTCCGAGGACCGGAGGATCGAGGAGCAGCCGCCGCTGGCGGCGAAGGCCGCAGATGAGGACCCGCGCCCGAACGCCAAGCACGTAAAGTCCTCCTCAACAAGTAGGATAGAAAGAGGGCGGATGATCATTCCAACTCTCCGGACCCGGCGTTGGCAGCTCGGTTCCATGACCGTTTTGGTGGAGATGTGCCTTCCCCCCAACAGCGCCCGTTCGTGGAGCTCTTCCCGCCGCTGCAGGCCGGCCGCGACCGACGCTACCGACCGACGGCGAGGCGCCACCGCAAACTGCCCAAACCGTTTCTCAATGGATTGCTGCCATCTGTTAATCTAGAACGTCGCGGGGCTAAATAGCCGCGCTAGCCCGTGCGGCGGTGCGCTCCCCCCGTCGACCTTCACCGCCCTTCATTTGTTCAGTGTGCAAGAGTCCAAGCTGGTGGACGTCTCGTCTTTTCGAACATTGATCTAATGGGAACCAACTTTGACTATGTGTTTCTTCCTTCGGTGGGGGTGGCTGGAGGGGCCTTATCCTCCTGGAGGCGCAGCGTTTGGAATGCATTGCCGGCGCCGGTGGGCCGCTTCTCTGTGTCGGTGCGGCTTACTGTTGATGGTAGTTATTGTCAACTTTTACCATGAAATAATAGATCATTTGAGGACAAGAACAAATAAAAGATAGGGTTTATACTAATGATTTCCACAAGTTTTGTATACACTCGCTTTTGGTGAACTACGGAAAACCCCTAAAAATCGAGAGAGAAAAGAGGAGAAATCAAGACACCGAAGAAAAGGACCAAATCAAGGCGATTAGTATAAATTCTAGGGGTCCAAATGAGAAGAGAAGACAGCTCACGAAGGCCGGGGCCCACATGCTGACATGTGGGGCCGGGCGGCCCCACCAATGGTGCCGCGCGGCACCCCCTGGTGGAGACACATGTCCTGCTTCTGGAATCTTCCTACAACCGACCTATGAAGTAGATCTACACCGTCCCAATAAAGTCGGGTTTGATCCAAGCGCCGAGATTCATCCTATGGGGCTATATAAGCAGGCGCACCTCATCCCCGAAACCCTAATTCATAATTCGTAATTCAAGATCGAAGATCGAAAACCTGAGTTTCGTAGATCAAGTCCGAGCCATAAACCCTAGTTCCTCGTAATAGTTTTCGATCTAGAGAGATTAGCTACTTAGCAATAGATTAGAAGGAGTTTCAAGCATAGGAAGGCTTTTAGCTTCGTATTCGCCAAGGTGTTCATAGGTACATTGTTATACTCTTTGATATATTTATATCTTTGGTATATTCATCACTCATTGATCATCTATGATATTGTTGTTTATCTTTATTATATTATCATTTACTTTGTTTATTATTTGCTTTAATATGTCTAGTAGAGTTATTTATTTATTATGGATTGCATGCTTAGGATTGTATAGCCCTCATCTTGTAACGTGCAAGATAGGTGTTATAACTTATGTAAGCGTGGTGCTTATATATGTTATGTCTCGCAAATGCCCACTATATGCCGAGGTTTGGGGTAGTTCGTAGAGGTGACAAACTCTATTGAGTCTTCTATAATTCTCCTCTACATGTAGTTAACGGTAGGTCGGGTGGTGTCGTGAAGAAGGTGAAGATCTCATTATTGAATCCTTCCTAGTTGATGATCCTTAAGTTTGTTATGAAATAATGATAGTAGCTATGATAACTAGATGTTTGCACTAATTAGAGTTTAGCAATAACATGTGATGATAGGTACACATAAGTTTTCCTTATATTGCCCCATGTGAGTCCTTAGACTAGAATATTACTGTTGAATCTTTATCATTTCATGATGGCTTGATCCCTGTATTTATCATTTATCTTATTGAGCATTTATCATACATATCTTTATCTTATCATTATTATTTCATGTGACATTAACCCTGTTGTTGAGTAGAAGCATTATCATTATTGGTTATAGACATTCCATATATAAGGACTATATTAGTATTAGCATTGAGTAGATTAATCTGTTTTCCCTATGGATTCGACACTTTCGTATACTCTAAAAATGCTACAATGGTATAGATTATTCTGTCCGCTTGCAGAGTTCTATTCTATATTCTTTATCTTATTCTATATCCTGCCTAGTCACATCATTATACGTTCTAGTTGCATAAGTGGATTGACGACCTGCTTTACTAGAAGTATATGTTATCCATTGACTAGTGAATAGTGGCTTTATGATTGTTATAATACCAAAGACCTTTGTTTGGGGACATTGCTTTTATAGCCGGGCGCCGCCTAGTTTTAGTGGGAGGCGGTTTTACGGCCCGTTGCTTTTGCTATGCTAGTGTGCTATATTAGTGATATCGTTAAGCGGTGTCAACAAGCATTTTTGTCGCCGTTGCCGGGGAAGACATCAAACTACTTAGTGCATAACTTCTAGATCTTTGGAAGACATCAAAAACCGCGCTTAGTGCATACCTTCTAAATCTCTTTGGAAGACACTCAACTTTCTTTGAAGATTTTCAGCTTACTTGATGCATATCTTCTAGATGCATGGAGGACATTTAGCTTGCTTACTACATATCTTTCCAGCTCTAAGGAGGCATTCAAGTAGATTCCCTAGAAGTACTAGTATAGCCTTACACGCATGGAATTAGATAAACCAATAATCTTCTACTCACAAACAGACTTCACCCTTTTGTTTTTTGTTTTATTGTGATCATTTTATTTCGGGTGATGTATGCAAAGTGCTACGCTTCTAGATAATTTTCTCAGTAATTCAGAAAAGTTAATTAGACAAAGAAAGAGAAAAGCTCCTGAAAGCACATAAAGAAGTTTCTAAGACCAACATTCGAAGAGAAGCTTAGCATCCGACTTTGAAGCTATGGCTAACAAAAGTCTGCGTGAATTCTCTCTCGCTCCGATCACGAACAACATCCGCCTTGGACCTACGGTTGATGTTGGAGAGAATGGCTTCGAGCTTAAGCATGCACTCATCACTATGGTGCAAGGTAGTCAATTTTGTGGGAAGGCACATGAAGATGCAAGTGCCCATTTGCAACACTTTCTCGAGATCCGCACCTTCACGATTAAAGGGAGTGACACGTGATGCCACTTTCGCCGCCTTTTCCCGTTCTTTGCCGCTTGGCAAGGCTAAACAGTGGTTCTATGCTAACAAGGAGAAGAACAACACTTGGGACCGCCGCTCGACCAACTTCCTCGCCAAGTTCTTTCCCTACCCGGCAAGACTAATGCCTTGCGTGGGAAAATTTTAAGCTTTCGGCAACAACATGATGAGTCATTTCTCGAAGCTTGGGAACGTTTTCGGGACCTGATTTGAGTGTCCTCATCATGGGATGGAGGACTGGCTGTTGATGCAAACATTCTATCACGGGCTCACTACTAGCACCTTGTGAGACAATGGACGCTGTTTCTTTGGAGGAGCATTCTTAGCTCTTACGCTCTCTAATGCTACTACACTCGTTGAGAAGATGGCTTCCAACCGAGTTGGAATGAAGAACGCACTTTGCTACTCGGAAGAGAGGTGGAGTCCATCGGCTTAAGGAGGTGGACATGCTATCGACAAAGCTAGATTTGTTGATGAAGAAGCCGGAGAACCAAGACCATGAGAAGAGAGAGGTCATGCATGTTAATAACGCTCTCATGACTTGTGAAGAATGCGGGAAGCTTTGGGCATTCTCGGGAAGAATTGTCCGTAACTTATGGAGGATGTACACTACATTAACAATAACAACAATTATCGCCCTCAACAATCTCAAGGGTGGAACCAACAACGAGGCCTAACTACTCGGGGTAACTACTCGGGTAATTACCAAGGTAATAACTTTAACCAACCTCCTTTGAGAGAATTACTTGTCGGTCGGGTCTAGACTTATTGAGCAAATCAATAAGAAGGTCATAGCCAATGACAAAACTTTAGACACAATCGATTACCGGGCTAGACACTTTTTCCACTTGCCATGAAGAACGGAAAGATAGCTTTAACAAAATGCTAGAGTCACGACTTGCTTTCGGTTGGCCATTTCTTTGTTCCCCCATTAGAATCTAACAAGATCCCGGCCCGCCAGCGGAAGAGTTAGAGTCCGCAAACCTTGTCGATATTTTTTTAATACAGGCTATCATAAAGGCTCTATGAAGCAAGGATGGAAGCATGAGTCCATGCCACTAAAGAAAGGAGATTCAGAAGACCGGCCATCACTATTTAGATTGGGCGCACACATTCAACAATGCTCTTTGTGACCCGCGGATCCAAAGATTAACATAATGCCAAAGGTAATTTATGATAAGATCCATGGTGCTCCTTTATTATCCACAACCATGTGCTTACGGCTCGCAGACCAATCAATCATCTACCCTAAGGGCATCCTCGATGACATTTGCCTACGAGTTGGCAATTGTTCATGCAAGCGGACTTCGTCATCCTCGACACGGGAGGAGAGATGATAGATCGACCATCATATTGGGCCGACCATTTTTGACTACAGACCAAAGCTATCATCTACGCCGCTGCTCAAGCAAAGATCTGTTTCAATATCAAGGCGCATGGTCTTATTCTATATCCCGCCTAGTCACATCATTTTATGTCATATTATACTTTCTAGTTGCATAAGTGGATTGGCGACCTGCTTTACTAGAAGTATAGGTTATCCTTTGACTAGTGAATATTGGCTTTATGATTGTTATAATACCAGCACTGTTTGGGGACATTGCTTTTATAGCTGGCGCTGCTTAGTTTTAGTGGGAGCAGTTTTCGGCGCCGTTGCTTTTTGCTATGCTAGTGTGCTATATTAGTGATGTCGTTAGCGGTGTCAACACTTACGCACTGGCAGCCATGGCCAGCTATGGTGGCCGACGAATGCATGTTTACGGCCCGGTGGCGGGCGGACAAAGCGACCTTCTTACGGGGGCAAGTCGCGACATCCGCTCCGCATGCCCCGGGACCTTGGCTTGTTTGTTTGCGCGATTTCAACCAGATTTACCAAGCGTCGGATAAGAGCAATTCCGGGCTACACCGTGGCCTCATGCGTAGCTTCCGGCAGCTCCTCGATGATCTCATGCTAGAAGAGCTGCACTTGCACGGTCGCCGATTTACTTGGACCAATGGCAGGGACCGGCCGACACCGGAGTGCCCGGGCGGGGTGTTCACCTCGGGACGAATGGATGCGATTAGTTCCCAAAGCACCACTTGTGCGCCCTATCCTCTAACAGCTCCGACCATGCGCCCCTATTGCTGACGTTCTCTACCGAGCCCTAGGGGCCGCCCAGGTTCCGCTATGACCCGACCTGGCCTAGGATCGCGGGGTTCCGCGACAATTTGTTGCCCGCGGCACACCGGGGCCTCCGGTGCCAAACGCCCACAACTGCCGATGTCTTGACCTCAAATTTCACGTGTCGGCGGGCGTCGGGGCGGTGGAGGGCAACGTGTGTGGGTAGCATCAAGCTTCAACTGGCAGTGGCTAGGGGCGTCATCTTTGAATCTGATGTGGCACATGAGTTGCGGCAGCTATCTTCGGGAGAGCAGGCACTCCATCGCGACCTCAAAGTGCACTCCCTCTCCCTAGCATCACTCGGCGTAACCATGGCGGGCGGCAAGCGGCAAGGCATCTTCGGGAGGGTGATGCATCCACGAGGTACTTCCACATCCGGGCTTGCCACCGGAGGCGCAAAAACTACATGCTCTCCATCCAGCACGGAGGGCACACGTTCACAGAAGAGGACGCCAAGGCGGATGTCATTTACGACTTCTACAACAACCTGATTAGTTCGCCGTTTATCCGAGCTCACCGCATCGACCTCTCCCTGCTGGACCTTCCGCAGCTCGATCTGGCTGGCCTCGCCCTCCCTTTCTTGGCAACAGAGGTTGCCAAAGCGGTGAAGGACTCCCCCTCTGGCCATGCCCCGTGTCCCGACGGCCAGCGCCGGCTTCTTCAAGGCGGCGTGGTGGATCATTGGCCCTGATGTCATGTGTGCGTTTCATGCCCTGTGGGACATGGACTTTTGAGATTTCAATCACCTCCATGAGGCCCTCATGGTGCTGCTATAGAAGAACACCAACCTGGCAGGCTTGCGTGACTAACGCCCCATCAACCTCATGCACTCCTTCGGCAAGCTCTTCGCCAAGTGCTTGGCCATGCGCCTCGCTCTTCACATGCCGGAAATTGTCCAAGACAACTAGACGGCCTTCATCAAGGGACGACGAATCCATGAGAACTTCCGCTCGGTGCAGGCGGTCTGTCGGTGGCTGCACGCGAGGGGCGTCCCTTCGCTTCTGCTCAAGGTTGACCTCGCAAAGGCCTTTGGCTCCGTCTCGTGGCCATTTTTGCTGGAGGTCATGGAGCACGTGGGCTTCCCTCTACGTTGGAGGGACTGGGTCTCGGCTATGCTCGCTATGGCGAGCACCAAGGTGCTTCTCAACGGCCGCCCCGGATGACGGATCTTCCACGCGAGGGGCCTTCGGCAAGGTGACCCGCTGTCCCCATTCCTCTTTGTCATAGTGATGGAGGTGCCAAACACCCTAATCAGTGAAGCTGACCACCGTGGTCAGCTGTCGCCGTTCCTCTTCACCATAGTGATGGAGGGCCTCAGTCTACGCTGACGACCTCGTCATCTTCCTCGCTGCATTGCCAATCGACCTCGTCTGTGTCAATGGAATCCTCGACGCCTTCGCAGGGGCATCCGACCTTTCCACCAACTTCGACAAGTGCTCCCTAACACCCATACGCTGCTCGAAGGAGCAGGTGGCTGCGGCGCTTGCGGCTTTCCCTTGTCGGCTAGGAGAGTTCCCATTGAGGTATCTGGGAGCGCCCCTCTCCATCTCTCGACTCAGCCGAGTGCAGGAGCAGCCCATCGTCGACTCGGTGGCCGCCCGCCTACCCACTTGGAAGGCAGGCATGCTTACCACCACGAGGCGGGGGCGCCACGGCTCGATCTACTCTCGGCCCCTGTGCATGTGTCCATGTGTCGCTCGCTCTCCGCTTGGGCGTCGAGGAGATCGACAAGAGACGCCCACGCGCATTCCTTTGGATGGGCACCGGTCGGTGGTCGGGGGCAAGTGCAAGATTGCCGGGCCCATTATCTCGCTCTCCCAAGGAATGCGGGGGGCTTGGCCTTCCCGACTGAGGTTCACTGGGGTCACGCCCTCAGGCTGCGGTGGCGGTGGATGGGACGAACCGGACGAGGTTCTTCTCGCCCTTACGCACGGTGCGGCAAGAGCGGGTCGGGGACGCCATGTTCCCGAAAGCTTCGTCTCGGTCATCGCCGGCGACGGTGCCGACCGGCCCATTCTGGAACGACGCGCGCCGGGCCGGATGGCGCCATCTCTACCGCAGCTCCCAACCTCTTCAGGGCGGTTATTGCCGCAGACGCCGCCGTTCGATGCGTGACTCCTTGGCGGGAAATCGGTGGGTTCATGACATCACCGAGCAAACACGGTTCTTTGTGCTCGTTGAGTGTGTAGAGCTCAGCGACAAGCTACAAGGGGTGGTGCTCCAGCCGGGGACCCCAGACCGGTTCGTGTGGAAATGGACGGCGAGCGGTGAATACTCAAGCTCTTCGGCCTACCGTGCTTTCTTCCTTGGCTCGTCTGAGCTGCTTGGGGCGAAAGAACTCCGGCGGACAAAGGCCTTGCCCAAAGTCAAGCTCTTCTTCTGGATCACCATCCATGGTCGACTTTGGACAGCTGACCGACGGATGAGGCACGGGCTGCAGCCGTCGGCGGACTGCGCGCTATGCTCACAGGAGGTTGAAACCCATAACCACCTCTTTGCTTCGTGTGTCTTTTCAAGGGAGTTGTGGTTCCGTCTGCTGCGCCTCGCTGGCCTCCAAGGCCTTTGCCCACAGCTCGACGACAACATTGTAGATTGGTGGCTTCGATCTTCGCCACAGGCCCCGGAACCGTTCCACAAGGGCTTCGACACGCTCGTCCTGCTCGTCACCTGGGAGCTTTGGAAAGAACGGAACCGGCGAACTTTCGACAACATCTCTTCTTCGCCGGCCCAACTGCAACATAGGATCAAGACCCAGGCAGAGGAGTGGTGTGCGGTGGGCTTCCGCGTCCTTGCCCCGCTGCTCATCGCGATCCAGTAGATTGGTCAACGAGGCTAGCTTCCAATCGCACAACAGTTTCTTGCCTAAGTACAACCTTGCTTGTTGCGCCGTTTAAGCCGGCGACCTTTGTTTATGTGTGACCATCGGCGTACGCTGGCGTGCGTGCATGTATCTAAAACTCTGATTTCCCTTAATGCAGTACGTGCACAATGCACGCTTTCGAAAAAAAAAAGAAGCGCAATTAGAGCACTCGCAAATAAGCCCTCCCTAAGTGCTTGGCCCCTAGTTTGCTCTATTAGATGCACTTTTTGTGCTTGATTCTGTTCAACACCTACCACAAGGATGATGTATCGTTAAGAAACAACCGTGTGTTCCTCTCGTTCCACAGTTGCCTTGCAACGAGGACAAGATAGTGTAAGCCTAACCATAGACCTAACCCGGCATCTAAGCAAGGTTACCTCACCACCAGGCTAGGACAAATCCTACGGATTTAGGATTCTTGGCTTTTATAGCTAGACATAACTTATTATTAGGTCAGTCTCATCAGGGTTTCATCGACATTAAATAAGCTGACATGACATAGTATAAATAAAGGAATATATGATAAAAGCTTCATTTGATGAAGCTTGTCTATATTATTTCCAACCCCTGAGATTCTTGAAAACTAGGGTGGTATGAAATCCCCACAGCCTTATTCCGTAGATGCAAATTAAGCTTGAATCAGCTCGTGGGCATCCTATGTTTTTTATGGAACACGAGGGGTAGTGTCGTCCCTAGGTTTAAAAACCAAGGAGAATACATACAACACAGAAAAGAAGAAGGACAAGCAAGATGAATCGTCAGCTCATCAGGGTTCTGTTCTCAAGTTGACCAGCGCCGATATGACGGCATGCTAAGTTGCTATGCCAACACAGGATAGAACCACATGGAGAAACTAGCTAAGGCCGTGCTCTGTGCTGCACAGGGTCGCCGCCAGGAAATCTCCCCTCCACTGATGGTCTGATGCCGCCTGGGGACCCGACTGGCGGTACACCTGCGTGCCCCATGCGTACCACTCGTGTCCCCGGCCGGCAAGGAAATGCGCAGCGACGTCACGGGGCCAGCCGGGGCGTGCCAATGCAAGGTGCCGCCTCGGAAGCCCTCGTTCTCGTGTCCCCACGCCGACGCCGCCGCGAACGACCGGCGTGCGCACGCCGGTTGGCATGGCAGCGTCACCGGTTACATCGATCGCCGAGTACAAACGACGAATGCATATATCGATCCATTCATCCGTGATCCTTCGGGTCCATGTGGATCACGCCCCGAGTTTGGTGCGATGGCTCAGTGATGATGAGTCCATTTCCTGGTTTCCTTTCAGATCGTCAAAGCATTAGCCCGACCACGCACTAATAAGGCGCCACAGCGAAACACATGTGCGGAGCGCCATATATAGGCACAGCCGACGGCCAAGCCGAGACGATTATGAGAAGTAGCTGACCACACATCGCAGCACATTTCCAATCCAACAAGGAAAAATATAGAAAGGACGGGTTGATGGACGTGCACGCAAATGGAGATCGTAGGACATGCCCTGTCCAGCAAAGCCTGCCACTGCACCATCTTTCAGTCGTATTGATCCTCAGATTTCGTCGAGTCGCCCTCAGATTTTCAGGTCAGTGCTGCAGCAAGGGCCGGGCCGGGGATCGAAAGCAGCTAGGGCGCCACCACCACCACCCCTTGTGTGACATACGGATCAAACGCTAACAGTTGCCGTGATAAGGAGATCGTGTATATCAACGGGCAACGGGGTAGGGTAGTGTAGATGGCAATGTCCATGATGCTTGTCAAGTATACTTTGGAAAGATTAGCAGTGCTTCGGATCCTGATCATGACCGATCGATCTCCTCTCGTAGTGCTTGTACGTCTGGTCGTGGTCGCGTGTTTGTGATGTTGTGTAAAGAATGCATTCTCGATCAACCACGTATGCGTTTCCTTTACCAATTCCCGGGTGTTTGAGACTAGCTGATCAAGATGCTGCTTGTGTGGTCCAAATATACAGGTGACGTTGCCATATATAGGCATAGTGTACACGTGTGACCTGATGTATGTGGACTCCTTTTTTTTTTTGAATTACACAGTAATGTAGACGTCCACAACACACACTATATTCCCGACATGGCTAATAATAACATGATGGGAATATGATACCAGTGATGACCGATCATGTAGACGTACTACATTGAACCTTTGCTTTTGTCTACTAGGTGACTTTCACCAAATTAAATAGTAGATTTGATCCCAAGCAGTCAAAATCTAATGCCTGAGGATGGTCTGTTTGCCGGTCATGTTTGCCCTGGTGTCAAACCAAGCAGGCTCGTAGTAGAGTATGAAGACATCCATGGCTCACTGTAGAACCAGTTCCTCTAAAGTTGCCAAGCTTCAGTTGAGTCGGTGACAGGTGGGTCTAAATGCAATCAGATCAATGACTTACATAAGAGGTTTTAAGTTTATCAGAAGTCATTAAATTTCTTTAGCTTTGACTAAATTTAGAGTTTTTCCGTAGAATTTTGGGTCCTCCAAAAACAGTTCTAGCTCTAACTCTTTCCAAGAATCTACAAATCCTAGGTCCTCCTTCTCTAGTATAAAACATCTTTGGCTTCTATATTGTCGTTGGGCACAGCTCCTACAAGAGGCAGACGAAACCCGGAGTCGTTCTTTGGGTCCATACCAAACAGCCCCTTAGAGCACCCGTAGTGGGAAGCACGGGGTTCGATTCGATGGAGGCCCCACCGGTGATCTGACGGGTCATGGAACACAACTCACGGTGTATAGAACCGGGCGGTTCGATAGAGGGACCGAGAGAGAGGCCTTCTTTCCCATCTCAAAAGCTCGTCTTCTTTCCTATCGCGCCTCCGGTTCGATGGCCGTCTTCTTTCCCTTTATCGCGACGGCCCGCTACGGGTGGGCGGCGCCGTGGGAGGCGGTGGCAGGCTACGGCGGGGACGGCGGGCGGACCCCTACGCTTCCTTCGCGGGCGTGCCCGTGGGAGGCGGTCTTCTTTCTTCCCAATCCGCAATCCCTCCTCCCACCTCCCGTGCCGTCCTCCTAGTCCCCGAGGGGCCCGTCCCGACCACGGCGTGGTCGCCGTGGGAGCAACAAGAACGCGGGAGCAGCAGCGGAGGCCTCGCGGGAGCAGCCGTGGTCGCTTGGGGGAGCAAGCTGGATCTCGCGGCCGCCGGCGACGCCGGAGGAGGCCTCGCGAGGGTGGTGCTACGATCTCGCGGCCACCCGGCGGAGCAGCAGCGAGACCTCGCCCGGGTGGAGAATCTGGATCTGTGCTCGCCTCCTTTTCCGGCCTTCCTCCGCGCGTTGCGCCGGGGAGGGAGTTGGGATTCCGACAGCGGCGGGAGCACCAACGGCAGGAGAGAGAAGACGGCGGTCGTTGTTAAGGAGCGGGTTCGATGCAAGGGACCAGGTGCTCCATCGAGCCCGATGTCACGGTGTATAGGAGCGGGTATGTTGCTTGCATTTATTGTATAGGAGGCGAGTAAGAACCGCACTGTGGGTGCTCTTATAAGCAAGTGTGTCTTGATGTGCGTTTGTTGGTGTTTGGTGTTGTCGGTGTTAATATCTTTTCTATTACAGTAAACTTCATCAAAGTAAGAAAATTAACTTCAGATGAAACTCTTGTACTATATTTTAAAACGGAAAGAGATTTCCATTGGACCTTAAACAATTTGGCATGCTTTGCATTTACCTAATAAAGTTAAAATTACTGAGCAATTTCCCCAAGTGGTGTGATTTTTTTTGATGAAACTGGAGGGGCCGGGGCCCCTACAAAGCAGACTTTATTGAATTAAAAGTGGCAATTACAGACAACCAAAAGTAAGAAGAAATAAAAACACAACAAAAACAGACAACCAAAAGTGGTGTGATCGCCGGCGTATCTGTTCTGAGAGTTTTTAGTTCAATGTTCTTTGTATTGTTTTGGAAAGTTTTGTTTTGTAGAAGTCAAATTTAAGCATATATAAGTGGCTCGAGATAGTGACGAGTTATCGTATATATGTTGAAACCTGAAGGGATCCAATATTTTTTTTCTTGAGAAGTCGGCAAGGGTTTTACCGAGCTAATTTATTAAAAGAAAATAAAAATTTTACAAGACAAAAAAACATTACAACAGCAAAAGACAAGGAAAAAGGAGCAGCTTAGAGGATGTAAAAAAGTTTTCACAACCATCAGCCTCCACTGAACAGCTCAGCAGGAAAACGACTACATGACCAATTATTCTATGGTGAATTACTATTATTATGATGTTGATTTCGCGTTGTCTAGAAATCTTTACATGAGCTCAGTGATCTACATATGAATGTCCTGGACCCGGGAGTAAATCGAGATAGCACCTTTTCTAGGTAGCAATTTGTTGCTTACAGGCAACGACATTCAGATCGTCGAGCAAGTTGTATGTTTTGGATGGAATTGTTCGTCCTTGAGAGCTCGTACAAGATCAGATCAAACGTGGCTTATATGCGACCCATGGAGCTTTCTCACAAGTCACTAGCTTCTGTACGTCGCTCACTGATTTATCCTAACCTACAAGCTGGTTTGAGAAGACCAAACTGATGCGACCAAACCAAGTTTTTTTTTTTTTTTGACAACAGACCAAACCAAGTTGGGCTATATCTATCTATCTATCTCACCGCAGGAATTGAATACACAACATAGCTTCCAGCAACTCCAAACCCTTTCCTTGATATGGTTGTCCTGTGAAATATGTTATCTGTAAACTGATTTTTTTTTTTTTACAGTAATCTGAAAACTGTTACGTTTTTAAGTTGTTACGATGAGTTGGAGGACCTATTGAATACACAACATAGCTTCCAGCAACTCCAAACCCTTTCCTTGATATGGTTGTCCTGTGAAATATGTTATCTGTAAACTGATTTTTTTTACAGTAATCTGAAAACTGTTACGTTTTTAAGTTGTTACGATGAGTTGGAGGACCTATCGGTACCCATAGAATAGTTTGAGTATCGACTGTTCACGTTTTTAAGTTGGAGTACCAATTTGATACCCACGGAATAGTTTGAGTACCTAACTGTTACTTTTTTTAAGTTGAGTACCGATTTGATACCCACACAATAGTTTGAGTACCTAAGCATTTACATTTTTAAGTTGGAGTACCTACTTGATACCCACACAATAGTTTAGGTACCCAGTGTGCATTTTACTCTATAAGTTATTTGGTATTATAAAAGGTAATTCAACATAACTCCCTAAATTTGTACCTAAAATCACTAATTCTCCAAATTTATATAGAAATTACCCACTTCCACCATTTTGAAAGAAAATTAAAATTATCCCACTTATGTATTATATCTACATTATCATCCAATCTCATTATAAATTAAATAAAAAAATAATCTCCTAATATTTTCTTATAAAAATGTTACCCTTAAGTTTGCATTCAAATTGTGAATATATGTCATTGTGAAATATAATATAAAGGAACATCTTTGAAGTTGTTTCTAAATTATCCACCTCACCTGTTATAGAAATAAATAAAAATATCTTTCAAATATACATGTATACACTAATATAAGCTACTATGAAAGATAATTAAATATCCACAAAGTATGTTATATATATTTGTTACTTGTTACTTGATATAACAATTCATCATCTTGAATGCGATGGTGCAAACCAAAATAATTATTTGTGCCATTCTAAAAATAGAATAGCATACAAAATAAGAACTAGAGTTTACCATAACATGTGAATTAAAAAAAATCCAAAAACTAGACCAATAAATCTATAAATCAAAAATTTAGATTCATAATGTTACAAAATGGGATGTAATAAGAACTTATATAACTTAAGCTTAGATTTAAACTAAATATATATCATGCTAAAATAGCGAGATAAATCCTAAGAATTCCAATTCAATGTCCTTAATGGAGCCTCCATATTAATCTTGATAAACCCAAGTAATGAAATTGTTGGGAATATGCCCTAGAGATGATTGTATCACCTTGTATCCATAATATATTATGTGTTCATGAATATCAATTAAAGACAACTTGTATCGATTGGCAATTATGTGAATTGTTTGTGAGACTCTTTACTTGTATGGTTATTCTGTAATTGTCTCTGGTTGGAATTCATGTGAGGACACACATGCATGAATATTAGATCAGCAGACATATTGGTTGATGACTATGTTTCACAAGTCATAGACATGGAGATGTCAAACTAATAGTGTGGGCACATGTATGACATGGGGCTGAATTGACCTGACATGAGATGTTATTATTGTCTCTTTACACATCATGTACGTTATGTCCTTAGACCTGAGATTGTCGTATGTACTCAAGATGTGAAACGACCTACTTAGGGACTATCAAACGTTACTCCGTAATTGGGTAGCTATAAAGGTGGTCTTCGGGTTTGTCAGGAAGCATGCTGTGAGACATAGTCAATCGAGATAGAATTGCCCCTCTCGACATGAGAGAGAGACATCATTGGACCACTCGAATGATTGGATCAAGAAATGCATGGCCGTGCTTGGGTTAAGTGTTAACCCACAAGGTGGACCAAATATCGTGTGGCAAGGGAATAACATGTATGTGAGTTTGTGGTGGTTCGTCTGATATGATCATTGCGTACACATGGGAGTTGACATGTCTTGCTAGAGGCCGCTGTCGACTATTGGTCGAGTAGGAGTACTCGGGCCATGTCTATGTGTGCGTGATCCCATAGGATCGCACGCTTAAGGGGAAGGAAACCTAATTCAGATATGATCCAATTAGATGAGGCTTAGGGTCACAAATAGGCCTCCAGCTTGGGAGCCTGTTAGGGACGCCTATATATATGAGAGGTGGGTGCGGGGCTAGGTTAAGCCACATCACTTTGGTAGATTGCCACCCACGCCCTCGCCTCTTGCTCCTCGCGGACCTAGCAGTCCGGAGGCACATCGCTTCCTCCCTATATGTGTGGGATACCTCGGAGGTGCTGCATCTGGAGGACAAGGACGAACCGCACGTGGAGGACAGACGTGAGCAACTACACGGCACTGCTGCGACGTGTACATCTACGTCGAGGGTCGACGCATCCGCTGCATCTGCGTGTCTAGTGGTAATCCCGTGATCTATACCTAGCAGTAGTTCCTGGTTTATGGGTAGAAAAGTTTTGTTTTCTAGCTAGTGTAGCGATCCCATATTCCTTCAGAAATAATACTAGAAATTCTCATAAAAATTACCTACATATACCACGAATCTATTCCATTATCTACTACCCTCCTTTGCTATTATGTAAAACAATAGAAAGTAACACATGAATTTATATTTAAAATTACCAACATAAACCAGTAACAACACGATCTAAAGTAAATCTAAATTTGTGTGGAATTATCCTCTTGTTATATATTATGATAGATAGTTTGTTAATCCTTTTTTGCGGTGGTGTAGATATATTCCTTTTGTATTCACTTTAATAAATATTGTAATACATATCTAAGTCCTTTAAAGATCTCGAATTACAAAACTTTGAAATGGACAATCTAGATGTTTTTAGAATTACAACGTTGGTGTATATAAAAATAATTAATCTTTAAATTGAATTTTTAGTCTTTAATGATTTAAAATGAAAATATCTTCCACTACAAAATTCCATATCACTTCGAGTATAATAAGTTAATAACTACGGTGTAGGTCTTTTCTCCATCCGAAGTACTTTGAGAAATAAGAATAAATTCAAAATTTTGAAAATTTGAAACAAAAATTTTGGGGAACTAAATGATTTAAATGAAAAGGTAGTAAACTACAAAATTGCAGCTCTCTTTGAGTACTACAACTTTAGTTTAGATAGTTTCTCCATTCGAGGACATTTATTTAAAAAACAAATTATGACAAATCAAACATAAATTTAGGGTCTTAAATGATTTCAAGTGAAAAAAGTCATAGACTGCAAAATTGAAGATTTCCTGGAGAACTATACCTTTGGTATAAAGTATGTATTTATTTGACTTGTTTTTGATTTTATTTAATTTTATTGGGCATGTTTGGGGTCGTGTGTCTGTGGTGTTTATTCGTGAAAAATACAAAAAAATCCCACCAAACTCCTCGTGTTCCTCATGCTTATCGGGTCCGCACACAAAGACATAAAAGAGGGAATTGATCAGGGTGGAGGAAAATTGCAGGAGCCGCGTTGCGCTTATCGCGCTCGTACTTATCCTGCCTGCGGTCCTAAACAGGGCCTGTGTTGCACCTAGGATCAAATTGTCAATTGTCTCTAAAAACTATTTCCAAATATTAGCTAAAATTCCGGTCGCATCTAGAAATGCAATATTTTCTTTTCTTCTCGAGTACACAAAAGATCTGTGCATCATTGTATTAAGAAGAAGGGTTCAGACGAACACAGCGCTTTTGTAACCAGCACCGAAGGACATCAGCTACCAAGTGAAACTACCCCCAAAATATATAACATTTCGAAAGGCGGCTCAGCCGGATCTAAATATCTGAGTGTTAGATGAAGGTCATCTGAGAAACCATTTTCAAAGTTCTGTTAGATAGAGTCGCCTCTGCCCTAAAATGGAGACGCTGTTAAAACTTGTTCACGTAGTAATGACATGTGTGGCAATTTTATCAACTCTATGGGTGCCAAGTTGAGGTTACAGATTTGAGCCTTGGACCTTTTGGTACAACTTATATGTTATTTATGATAAAAAAAAAAAAGCTAAAACTAGAAGCTAAACGATAGAATATGTTTTTTCAACTTTTTGTGTCAGCTTTCTCCCCACAACTCCTATTTCCATTTGTATTAGGGTACAATGTATTTTCACCTCAAATTTGCACAATAGACCGATTTTCATCCTAAAAATGCACTCATCTAAATTTTCCATTACATACTACTCCATCTCAAAAGAGGAATTTTCACTTTTCCAAAGAGTCAAACAAATTTAAGTTTAACCAAATTTATAAGAAAGTAGTGATATCTATTATGCCCAATAAGTATTATCAGATTAATTATAAAAATATACTTATAATAGTAAACATGCTTAAAAAATAGTATCATTAATATTTTTATATATTTGGTCAAAGCGTACGATGATATTTTTTAAACTGAGGGATTGTTTTCCAGGTAAATGCCGTTAGTCAATTTTTTCTTCTATACATCCATCTTGGTCATCCCTGATGGATATAGAACCTAGTCCAACACTGAACCATCGCCCTCTGGTGGCGTAGACTGGAGTGAGCAGCATCATCATCCCATCATAGTGATAGCTAGTCACATCGTTCATGATGAGAGAATACGTAAATATAATAATTGCTTAACTCGTTTTATTCAGTTTATCGATGGATTGCTTGCATTTTTTGACGATATATGACTATATCTATCACAGTTTTTCTATTATTTTTTTTCAAGGGACGGCAAAAAGCTTTGCCGCGATTTCTATTAGACGAATAAAGAAAAAGACAAGCGTCAGCCCCGTTTTTTGACCGGAAACCGGGCCATAAAACCCATACAATTGTAGAGGGTACCCTACTCCACCTGCACACTTAGGTACCAAGTCAACTCAACTCGCGCCACAACTAGCGTCCAGTCAACTCCTTGCTTGATCGGATTGGGACATCGACAAAAGCCTCAAACCCCTCAGTCGGATTCGGTCATCGACGCGAGCCACCACAACAACTCACACAACCCAACTAAGCGACCCAGGCAGATGGAAATAAGTAAAATATGAAAGCTCCACTCGGTTGGATTGGGTCATCAACCGAGCAACCATCAATACTGCTCGGTCGGATTGGGACATCGACACGCAGCAGTCGCCTCCGCCAACTCCACCAGCTCTACACACTAGAGGAAAAACGACGACCACTCGTCGCTGCCACACCCCAGCAGAAGACCCACCGGAGAGGATCGACGCGCCAGCCACGCAAGCAGCCGAAGCTGCATCACCCCCGCCAACAAGGCACCATGCCAAAGTTCGGCCTCCCTCAGTGCCACGCCGCAGCCGCCGCCAAAGTCCAGAGGGGAGGGAAAGCATAGACGAGGACCGTCCCCCAACGCCACAGGTCCCCAGCCGCCACCATCACGTGACCCCCTCACCTGCAAGCCAACCTCTGCAACCACCGCCGCACCCCCAGAGCCACTGCGCACAAGCACCACCAACCAAGCCCCACCACTGACACCAGCCGAGACGAGTCTCCAAATGCGGCGCCTCCAAGGAGGGCATGACGCCAATGGCGCCATCGTCGCATGTCCAAAAAAAGAACAGGGTTTTCACCCAAAGACCCCGTGCTCCAGGAACATGATGACTCCCAATGATGCCCCCATCAGGGAAATTGACGCCCAAAGGGCGCCGCCATCATCGCCATCGGCAACAACACCCATGGAAGCTTTCGCCTGACACAACACCATGCCTGCCACACGCTCTCAACCAAGCCAGCCGCCTACTCCCAATCTCAACCGCAACAACACTATCCGGAAGGGCCCGACACAGCCAAAGACACCACCACGGCACCACCAACGAAGCACCTGCCAGCCCCCAGCCCCGCCACCAAGGCGGCGTCGGACCAGAAACGCCGTCGCGAAGGGAAGAGGAGCACCTGCACAAACCGCAACCCGACGCCCGCACGTAGATAACTCCGGCTCCACAACCACCGCCGCCACTGCAACACTGCAGAACACCAGCTCCAGTCCCCACCATGGCCACCGGGGCGCCGCACGCCGACGCCAACCACCACCACCACACCTCCACCACCACACAACACTGCCACCGCTCCACCTCACCTCCACCACCACTGCAGCATGCCAGCAGGAACGTCGACGCCCACCACCACCACCACCTCACCTCACCACACAGCCTACCACCACACCAGCGTTTCGCAGAGATATCCGGATGAGTGGAGGAACCTGGTTCCCGCAGACAAGGGCAAGCCGCCCTGCCCCAGGGAGCACCGGATCGAAAGGGCCGCGCCGCTGCGGCACCATGTCCGAAACGCCGGGACCGCGTGAGAACCACGCAGCTTCCACAGCTCGGGCCAGAAGGCAGCGCCGTAGATCAGCCTCCGGAACGCCCGGATCCGCCCATCGCCCGTCGATAGCTGCCTTCTTGCACGCCGGCGAAGCCTCGGCACGCGACCCACATGCACCGCAAGCACGGCGGCCCCGGCGTTCCTTCCTTGGCGGCAGCGGCGTGCTCGGGGTAGCGGAGGCGGGGGCAGGGGGTGATGTCCGCGCGGGGAGGTGGTTGCCGCGTGTCGCCCCGAGAGGGACGACGCGGGGGAAGGACGATCGGTCCTCTTGTTGGCTTTCGCCACAGTTTTCTATTATACCATGTCTCTTTTTTTCTGTTATATTTGATATCAAAATAAGACTTGAATTGGAACTTTGAATCCTTTCTAACAGGTCAGTCTTATTTTTTTTTTTAATGTGGAGCATGTAACAAATATAGTTTATCATCTTCATGTTTCTTATAATGATGTGTAATAGACAAATATATGTATATGTATAAATAAATACATTTTTCTGTTATTTTTTACGTAATGGGCTAGTATTTTATGAACATTTAGTGCCTTAATTCTATTCTGATAACGCAATAGTTTCTAGACAGAATAAATATGGTGGGTTTTTTTTTGGCAAAATATTATTCCCCATCGTGGAAGAGTATATAGAAGAGTACACAAATGGATAGTACATATAAATTCAATAGAAACTATATTGTTAGTAGTCATTTATCAAAAAATCACCCTCTTTAATTCAATAGAAGAGTATTATGTATGTGGGAATTTAATTAATTCTGAAGTCAGAATTTGTCTATCTTTTATGTTCTCTTAATCTGTCTTAAAATCTCTAACATACACTATGTTTAGGAGTAGAAAGTAGTATGGTAATATAATGAGTGCTCGTATTTTTCTTGATTTATTCTATAATATTACGACACTACGTTTTCAGCCGTAGCCGGTATTTCTAATAAGGTGAACGTGCGCTCGAGTATATGAACATTCAAGACGACGTTATATTTTCAATGATAGCTGATGCATTTATAACTTGGAGTGATTGTATTAAGCACATGCGCTCGTGTATATGGGCGTCCATACTCGGTCTCCGTAAAAAGAAAAAGAAAGGGAAAAAAGATGACGGGTGTCGAGCGCCTAACCGATCTAGAAAAAAGCTGATGAGACTGATTAGTCTTGGAAGAAAGAAGATACCAGCTAGCCTACCAATATTCGCCCTCAAGCGTGCAAGAGTTGTAGCATTCTTATCCATGTCAGTACCAAAGCACAAGATTATTTGTGCTTGAAGATACATTCTCGTCCACGCATTTCCTGGAGCGCCAAGCGCCGCTTGTCAGCAGGGAAAAGTACCACCGTCCCAAACTAAAGCTGAAACAAGCAAGCACTGTCCCAGAAAACACACATGGGGAATGTTAACGTTGCAGCGACGACGACGACGATCCATCGAGCAGCAGAGATCGACGAGCCGAGCCGCCGGCAAGTCACAACTGAGGTGACATGTGTCCCAGCGCACTAGTGTAATGCGTGTAGCGATCACGGGGGACAATAGCGTTTGAATTTGGGGTCCTGATCTCCATTATTCAGGTGTGCATCTGCACGAGGGGAGGTGCACAGCTAGGTCACTGGCCCCATGCATACACACCAATTTTGTGATGCTGCTTGCCTGCTTCCCGCAGCAATCGAGACCGTCTTTAGTGATCCTTGGGTCCTGGCAACGAAATCACAAGACTGTCGATGAACAGCCAGGTCGGTCGGCCGACCCGCTCGCAATTGTCAACTTTTTGAAAAGGAAAGCTTTATTATTTTTAAATAAAATCAAGATGATACAACATCTTAAAATTCTCTCGGACTCTGTCTCCAAGGCACACGGTCGAAAGAAAAATGTAAAAAGAAAATAATTGGCGCACCCTAATGAGTATCAATCCGTAGACGACTGACCGCCACCCTAGCTTGTGCCTCGGTAAAAAAACTCTTAGGTCACCATGTCGCTTTTAGCAACCTGGCTGCCTCGTGGAACGTAAAACTGTCACACGCCATCTGCGGCATCCCTCAGAGCGTCTCCTTGCACCGAAATGACCGCCGCTGAACGGGACCGCTCGCCGCCACTTCACGCAGGTCACCTCGGCATCACAGTCCGTTGCCCAACACCACCCACGTCAGCCTCGCTCTATGCCAACTCCATGGGCGCCACACCCGGCCTCCTAGCCATCTCTGTGGTCGCAATTGGCGCACAATTCTAGCGGACCGTCACCCTCTCCACTAGTAACCAGATGGGTAGCCCTCCATTCCCCGCGTCACCGCACTCAACCTGGCTGCCTTCTACCTCTAGGCACCCGCAACTCGAATCCTCAACTAGGTTTTAGCCTTTCTTGCCACCACGGCAACACGGCATCGACATCACACAGCTCAGTTTCATTAAATAATCTTAGGTTTGAAACCTCGATCATCAATCAAGTTACTAGTTTGCTAGGAAGCACCATACTCCATCAACACAGATGGATATTGTCGATTGACACCCCCAAACGCCCACCCCCACCACCACATTAAGTGAGACAACGGCCATTTCAATCGTCCCCACTATGGCCATGCTTGGATCCATGAACTGCTAATAGTTATCTAGCAAATCATTCATAGTTGTATATTAATTAGCTAGTTTGGTCCAAGTAGTGAAAATAGTTAATTGGTATTCAACTAACAATTAGCTAAACTATAGTTAGCTAGTAGATTTTTTTATGTTTGAATACAATGAGCTAATTATTATCGGCTAACTATTATTTCTATGCATCCCAACATGGCTTAATTAAGTAGCAATGCTGCTCTGATCCTATCCTTTTTGACGGGCCACAAACAGAAAGTCCACCCTGTTGATTGATGCATGATGTTTATGCTAGTCCTTTATTATTAGGTCTTGGGTCATATAAAATAGGATTCTATAATAATGCTTGTTTACTCAGAAGATCGCCTTTGTGAGGTGTTATTACACAATGAAAGTGGGGTGTTTGATTTTCTGACAGCAACTGCTGATGGAACTTCAAAAGCTAAGGTGGCGTCTGGAATCTTGGGATTTCGATCACAGGTCGGTGTACGGTGCTGGTGAGTGCATGCGTGGTGGAAAATAAAGCAAGCCGGCAGTGGCGCATGGTGCCCTCGTGTCATTTTCTTTTCACCTCGATCGCTCTCGGCCGGTTGATGACCTGGAGAGATGCCGATCGAGCTCATCCATGGAATGGATCGATAGAAATGTGGCCGAGTTGAACTCATGCAAGGTAACTATCGGCGTATCAGAGTGCATGGCACGAAGTTGGAAATTAAGAGGTGGTGTGGCACGCCGGGTGCGATCATTCTGCACGATTTGAGAGGTTTGCCGTTAGTGCGCTGAG
>JADLZK010010648.1:0-111818 GCA_015847255.1 Hyparrhenia diplandra | reverse complement strand
GTTTATAAAGCATTCAGCTAATATAGAGATAAAAACGTTGTGAAACATGGTTGCCGAATGAACATAAAGAAGACATGTTTGAACAAGTGAAAAACTGGTCATGCATATCATGTATCATAAAGCATATAACCTTAAACCAATGACACCATCAAGACATGATTAGATATTAAAATGGTAACTCATAAATATAAATCTATCCGTGCAAAGCAATGCATAGGCCGAATCCAACTAGTCTCGCCACACGCCTAGTTTTCTTAAACCCGTCGGCATAAACCCTAGCAAGCTAATCCACCGCATGATACCGCTTGCTTATAAATCTACCCACCACCTTACAACTAGATCAATCCACCGCATGATACAATCTAATCATAAGAAGCTAAAAGCACGCATATGCTCGAAAAACGATCCATAAATACTTGTTACTCGTGGAAGGCATAACCGTATTCGCAAGTTTACCAATCTGTGGGTCCATGAAGAAGGAACAAACATGCAAAACGTGAACGAAATCTATCGATTAAACCAAAATCTAGTCCACCGGATGACTAGCTCTAGAGTAACCCAAAGACCCGCATCTACCGCATCGATACTTGGCCCTATCAAGGTCACTCTACATCTAACATGCATGAACCCGCAATACGTGACAACCTAGATTGATCTAAACTCAGCCTATCATAAACATGTGATATAATTATCACGGCAAGGACGAACATAAAACGTTAAAAGTCCGAGATAAATCTAAGACTTTTTAGGGTTTTATATCCATCCGTTGTGATGATCCAAAAAGAAAGGAAGCCGAGCCTTAATCAATCTAGATTGGGCAATAAAGAGTGTTACAAATATAATAAAACAATAATAAAACATGCAACACGTGGGTAACTTGATGAATCTACTAGATCTTGCCAAATCTAATAGAGCCGATAACTATCTTTACCCCTACCTTAATCCGGCCGCGACGATACAAGGCATAAGCAAAGACCTCCCGCTACTAAGCTTAAATCCACCGCATGATACTAAGCAAAAGTAAAACGAGACTACTTGCATCATAATCTAAATCCACCGCATGATACTAGACATGATAGCAAGGTTGTCGAATCCACGGAGGAGAATTAAAGATCGATGGTTCCTCCTCGTTGAACCTCGACGACATTACCTACAAAGGACTCGAAGGTGGTACGGGGCGGCCGGCTCGGATGTATTGGTTGTGAACAGCTTCTTTACAATGGCCAAGGGTTTATTTATACCCTGGACTTGGCACGAGTCCTAAAGGATTACGATTACAAGGAATAATTTCCTAAAACAAATATAACTTTAGCTCCAAGTCTTCTGAGTCCTTATTGTCCAAGGCCATCGAGAAATCTTCTCTTAATCGGCTAATCATCCACTATTCTTCACTTCCGAAGTGCTCCTCGTAATAGCCGACCGTATAGGCATTTGCCGAATCTTCACAAATAATAGCGACAGCGCTGAGCGCTTTGGCGAATGTCATATGTACTCATACCTTGCCGAATGCCTTTCCTTGCCGAATGAATCCTCATTATTAGCATCTTGCACCGCCCAATTGCCATCTTCTCGGCTTACCAAAATCTAGTGTTAACACACGCTCAAATTTGGGATAATAATACTTTTATTCCAAAATTCATTATAGCTCGCTTCAATCCGCTTAGGTCAACACCGCTCAAAGCTCCACTTTTCCGCCGCGCTTCATCACGGCCCGCGCAAATTCCCGAAACCCTAGAACTTCAAATCAAGCTTCTTCAATGGAGGCCCAAGATGACATCCCGGCAGTAACTTTGCCTATCTTCATGCATTCGCAATCTCTTTTCTATAATTTCTTTCTCCCGATTCTTACTTTCTTTCCCCTTTCGAAAGGATTTGAAAGACGAGATCTTGATTCCGCCACAGCTACCGAGGACCCGTGATTCCTATTTTCTTGGCCCAATGGGAAATTCAGCACTGGAGTCTTCATCGAGAAAGAAACCCAAATGTAATTCCTTTTAAGTCCTGGGATATTAGAGCCGAGATTATGGCCAAACACCTTCAAAACCGGGCCGCTTCCCCCAATCGCAGGGATGGCGGGATTGGTACCGAGGATACATACCGCGGCCGCAAAGAAGAACTAGAATTGGGATGGCTTGGATATAAGCCAATGTTTGGAATTGTCTCCTCCGCTGGAGACCCCCAAAAAACGAACATCTTCTCGATAGCGGCCGGCCTCATTTCTGAGTCCGATGCCACCAATACCTTCATATTTGGTCATGGCCCAATGACCCCCACATTGGCCGACGTGTTCATGATG
This sequence comes from Hyparrhenia diplandra, assembly GCA_015847255.1. NCBI lineage: Eukaryota > Viridiplantae > Streptophyta > Magnoliopsida > Poales > Poaceae > Hyparrhenia > Hyparrhenia diplandra. The sequence continues at coordinate 109,522 of JADLZK010010648.1, read as the reverse complement.
ACAGCTTGAACATAACTAAAGCAATCTACCCTTCAAATACAAGAATTCCAGTTCGAGAGAGTCACAAGTCGTGGTGGATATATCAATTATATCAAGACATATAAACAAAAAGGCTTCATCAAGGATACCGAATATCCGGCCTTCCGAATATGTGGCTATGTAGATTTGTCTTTTGTGGAAATCCAATGAGTCAACCCTCAATCACATAGTGATGGTCGAGGATTTGGATGTCGGCACTTTGATTCCTTTGGGCAAGTATCTCCTAGGAGCCGCTTACTCATATGATGCACCAAATTACCACCCAAATGTCCAAAGGAGAAGAAATCCATTGCGTGAATGGCCCTTGGTGGTTGATTCAGATGTGGTCGCAACTATATATGCATCAAATAGTGCCCATTGAACTCCATAACTGGATTTCCCTTCAATCAATTACCCAAGGAGAATTCAAAGACTCGACCAAAGCTTGTCGACATATGGAGAGGTGCATCTTCCATTGTTATTGACATAGACATTGGTCATTTATTCAAACTCTTCTTCAAGGGGTTCACCAAACCCAATCTGCTTCCTTATAAAGGTAATGATGACTTCATCTTTCCATGTAAATTCAGTTATGAATCGTCGCCAAGACAAGATTTCCATAGAAGTATTCAATGCTCTAATCAAACCTTGCATTCTACCAACAGAAGTTTAACCATGGAAGGAAATTGCATCCCACCTATGAAATTTACAACCCAAATATGGTGCCTAGACAACTTGAATGTGGCCAACTGCCCCCAAGGCTATTCTTCTCTGAAAACATAAAACTCAGGGAAGAAACGAGAGCGTAAATAGAGACCAAAAGAGTATTTGAACTTGGATGCTCTCTCGCCAATATATGCCCCAAATCCATTTGGGCTAATAGAAGTGGCCCATCCATTATTTATTTCCTGGTGGCAAGAATGTCACAGCCACATCTTTAATACATCGGTGCATCCTCTATGCCGGCAGCCTAATGCCCCAATTTGATTCTCGACGGTGAGGTAAACTCTTTTCTCGCTTAATTTTAAATTGGTTGGCCACCTTTACACATGCTTGACAAATAATTGTTATGTGTAGGATATTGAACCTGCTCCCCTTCAAGAAGAGTCCAAGATATTATTGTGCCGGATCAAAAAGTCGTTTTAGGTTTCAATGCCCCAACCCCGCATCCCCCTCGATGAAAGCCCCTCGCAGCCCTCGACACCTTTTCTTCCAAGAAAAGCAACAAAAAGAAAAGCTCCAAATGACCAGGGCTCACTGTGGCTAGGAGGCCAAGATCTAAAAGGGCCAAACCACTTTCTAAGGTAAGAGTCTTTCCTGGTTTGTATTAAATAAATGAATTTAGCCTTTAACTGCATTCATTTCTCTTGCAGCTTCAGATTACTCCTCTGGCAGATGCTCCAGCAACAAGTGTGGAAATTTTAAAAATCAATGAACAAATTGGTAATAACCTCCGGACTATATCTCAACAACCTCTTTTCCAACTTGTTTGTTGTTAATAACTTATCATCTCAACCAGATACAAATGCCATTCTAGATGACATGGCAGAGGAATCCTCTTCTAATCCTTCAGATTCTTCACTTGGCCTTCAATCAAGCTCTTCTCAGAAAAGGCCGAATATCGGGACATACCCGAGCAAACATTTCCAAGCATCCATACAAGTCCTCCCGTGCAACAAAATCTTGAAGGTCGAATGTACATGAGCAACCATCTCCCACCCATCCAACTTCTATTCAAAGAACAAGCCCTCAAGGATCGGCCGCATCAAAATCTCCTCATTCCTCGTGCACCTCTCTAAGGTCGGGCGCTTTAAATCAAGACAATGCTGAATCCTCGTGCAAGTCCCCGCTCATTCTTCAAATAGCATTGCAAAAAGTCCAAAAGAAAAACTCTCCAAAAGGTACCATTTCGTCACCGACTCTTCTAATAGTAAACTGGATATCACCTAGCTAGCTAATTCTTTCTCCCTTTCGTAATGAAATCAAGCCAACCGCCCGCCTATTCCTTCACTATTGAGGACTATTTTGCCGAGAAAGGTGAAGAAGCCGCCTCCCAACAAGAACAAAATGAAAGGGGAAGCCATTTCAAGCCAAACGCTTTCTCAAGAAAATCAAGCTCGGCTAAAGAGTATAATCTCTTTATTGGAAAGAGACATAAATGTCTTGGTTCGAGGATGCATCAAATAAAAGATCCGATGGAGCGTATTGACCAAGAGATCCCTTCCTCCCTTAGAGCCATGTTAGATTCTCGCACTCAACTAGACAACCATTTTGCTACAGCTTAAAAAGGGCTAACAAAAATATAGCTTTGAGGTCTCGCTCTTCTTGGTAACAGATCTGCAAAGAAACAAGAAGCCGTGAACCCCGCATTCCCAAATCCAGCCGATAAAAGTTCCTTTGAAGACATTGCAGCCCGAACTGAATCCTTAGAGAAGGAGAAAGCCGATCTAGAGACCCGATTGGCACAAGTGAATTCTATGATCAAGAATCATCAAGATAAAATAGCCAATCTTCCTGTGTAAATAGAGGCACCCCCAATAGAAAATAGCAAAGAACTATAGAGGAGGACCAACAACTTAAAGCCAAGCTTGCTAAGATACCGGGCTTCAAGAGGATGACAGGAGAGTGCTTGTCAGAGTTAATCTTTGTCAAAGCTGAAGCTCAATGCTATTAAGCGCAAGATTTGAATATGTAAAGCATTTATTTGTAACAAACTTGTATGCCGTGCTTCACCGCGAAATCCAGCTTCTTACTAAACTTTCTTTTTGACCTTATCTCGATGAATGTTCTATGCTTAACTATATCTAGCCTCTTTCAACCAGATTTGGTCATAACTTCATGCTTAAAGCTTCATATTTGTGATAAAACATAGCCGAATCAAATAAAAAATGATTTAACTTTCCAATGAACAATTTGATCTCACCGCATTCATCTATTTTGACCGCATTCTGCTACTTTCCATACTCCGTCCACCCTTACCGATTGGAGAAGTTACCGATCAAGAATAGAGGATTTAGCCGAATCAATCTATTTTGGCAATAGCTTAAAGAAAAACGCTTGACATTCCTCGACCATGGGATACGTGCCACAATCCTTAACGTGATTCACCACGATCTCCCCGGGGTTGGCTTATAAACAAAGACTTCCGGGCTTCATAGTCACTCAAAACCAAAAACCCCTCTCTATTTCTCGTCCTCATCTTTTTCAAGCCAACCAAGAAACCACCCAAGAGCACCAAGCATCCTCATCGCACCAATGGCGAACGGAGATAATCGAGGAAGCACTCCCCGAAGAGCAAAATGGAGGGAAGTCACGCAGAAGACGCCGTCGTCGGCGTCATGGGTAAAGATCAAATCTATTGCCCCTTGCAGTTTTGTTCTCTGCTTCCGATCCAATCTTGGCTCATCTCAATTTATCGGATGATTCCTCTAACCGGTCGAGGCATCTCCTTCCACCGCCAACGGTGACTCAACCGGGCAATGCTGACGAGCCTGTGCCCTTGTCTAGTTCCTCCAGTTCTTCGAGCTCATCGGGCGGCGATCGGGCGAATACGACCCCCCATCCCCGGTATTCCTCGGAAGAGGAGGGGAAGGAGCCCTAGTATGAGCATTGGGAGGCCATCAGGGTTTCAATGAGAGGGACGAGTCTCGAAAGGAGTTCGAGAAGGTCTCCCAGCAGTTCGCCGTGACGGCCGAATGGAACCGCCAAAGGAAACAATTCTACGACGCCATCACCGGTTAGATTGTAATCTCTCCTTGAACTCCATCCTGTTCCTTTACTTGATATTCTCTTTGATTGATTGGTTTCTTCCCGTGTAGCCCCCTCGATGAGAATAACCGCCAAGGCGGTGGCGAACAAGGTCGCCGACAAGGTGAACGCCCAAGGGGAGACCCCGGAGGCGCGCCTTGAAGCAAAGGGAAGGTCGTATTGACGAGGTTGCTATCCATGGCATCCACCTCGGCGCTTCCATGCGGCCGACGCCATGTCCACCCGCATCGATGAGGACTACTCCTCATTGCTGGTCGGCTTCGTGGTGGAGCGCCCGTAAGACATCGACGGTACCAAATGCAGCTCATAGATGAGTATGAAGATCATGCCGCCGCCGCCGTTGATCCACCGACGCCCAATCCGTCCTCAACAAGCTATTTCAGCCGTAGTTTGTACTTAGGATTGACTTGGGCGAATAATAAACTTGTTCTTGGATGCTTATTCTGTTCATGATTGTCCCTTAATTTTGTAATGGCAAATCCCTCTTGTTCTTTTAAGTAGATTGATCTCATAAATCCATTACCGAATGCTCTTTTTTTCGACCTAGCCGATTGATCCGGCTCGCGAGAAAATAATATAAAATATTGCTTCGAGAATTCTCACACTGCTCAATATTCCATTTAATGAAACTCGGCTTTCTCTCCTCCCAAGATATCTATCGCTGGCATTTCTTAACGCCGTCACTAAAAATAGATATGAAACCTATTCCCGCAAAGCAATGGCGTAAATGCTTTGTTGACGCTTTCTTAGCACAATCATTAGAATCAGGTTTAGAACCCAACCCCGATGACTATACTAGAGACGCCCCGTCGATATCATTAAGTGGAACCACCGTGGTCGGGTGATTATGCACTTTCAATCAACGGTGATAGATCTTGCCATAGTTGATATTTCATCCGCAAGCGCACGGATCTATCATTGTAGCATTTCACCCTAAGTATTCGTGGTATCGTTATTTATTTTTTCCCAAAGGAAGGCATGTTGTATAAGAAGTAGCATGGCATCCGAATAATGAAATGCGTGCACGTAAAGACCAACTCGTTCATAACAGGGGGGTAAGCAATACGGTTTATATGATAGTGCGACACACACATTGGAATCCACCAGTGAAGGATAAAGAAAATAGATAAAGAATAAATAAATGTCCTATGGAGTATTCTAATGTATTCTAGTCATGGTCTTACAATGAATAGTTAGGATCATATGCTAACACGATATGAGCATGGTTATGTCTAGGATAACAGGAGACTTCCGGTACCATCCGGCCCAATGGAAAGCATTTACGAACTCCTACATCACATGCGAACGTGGAGGGATTACAAGGGATGGACGGGGCTGTCACAACCCCGCCGCCTACCCTCACGACCGTGGCATGCTCTCATATTCAAAGGTGTCGTAATACCCCGGCACCATGCCCGCATACTAGAGCACTACTCTTGTCCCCCAGGGATCCCCACCCTACGGATGGACGGACTAAGACAAGAGCAAACCGAAAAAGAACGACGAACCGTTATCCCATCTATAATCATGTTGTGCATACGATGATCGATGAAGAATAAATATGAACACGTTAAGATTATGATATACAAACTATATGCTAGTTCATATACCAACACTAAAACATGAACAAGACTATACTCTAATTCATAAGTTAGACCATGATCATAGAAATAGAACTTGCACAATGGAGAAAGATCCATGGAAGATATATATTACCAAAGCTCACTTTGCTCCAAGATTACAAGTCCTCCTCTTTGTAGCTCTTCTACTCCAATGCTAACCAAGTAAGAAGAAGAAGAAGATGGTGGTAGGAGAGGTAGGGAGAGTGTGTGTGCTGGTGTGGTGACTCCAAGTGTGGTGTGTGGAATGAGGGAGAGGGAGGAGGTATTTATACACAAAAGAGAGGTGGCCAAATGTCCTAACTACCCCTAAACCGCCTCTACGACACGTCCGTATAGTGAACCAGCGCTCCACCACCGCACCGCCCTCCAGTCACTTAATGTGCCGCCTCAAGCCGGGCCGGGGCTCGAACCGCCCCATCGTGGGGTGGCCGCACCTTGGCGCCCGCACCCTTTGGGCTCGGCCCGGTCCGAGCCTCGGCGTGTCGCCTTGGTTGGGCCCGAAAAGTTGTGCAAAGGGGCTTGACTCGGTCCGCTTGTGTAGATTTGATCCATTTCCACCCCGGGCTTGATATCCTTGAGAATGCGCTTTCCAGATGGCGTACTTTGGACGTATTTCCACCGTATTTATTATAGATACTACAAAATACATTTCGAACACTACAAGTGGAAATATGTTAGTAATAAATGTATATGAGTATAGAAATGTATAGTTTTACTCCCTTTATGGTAGTAAGTTGACGGGAAAAATATGTCGTTAGTGACCGTCAACAAACTCCCCCAAGCTTACCCCTTTGCGCGTCCTCGAGCAAAAAGATAAATACTTGGTTGTTGATCGAGTTGCTACTATGCCGATTATGTTCCACAAGTGCCGTGGTTATAATAAGATTTTCTACTATAGTTTGAATAAAATGGCATATTTTTTTTCACCCTTTATTACCTTTCATCGTAGCGGGGCTTTTTAGCTTTTCTCGAGCCTTTAGCGGTTGCCGATAGAACGGTTATAAATGTAAATGCTTTTCATTCATCTTTTTGATCAACTTTTTCATCCGATTTTATTTAGATTAAGATTATATTTGGTTTTCGAGAAAGTATGGGCTTTAAATTTTTTTTTTTTTTTTTTTTTTGAGAGGTGGGCTCTGCTCGCCCTAGACTTTTGTCTTTTATTTCCTCTCTTTTTCTTTTCTCTTTTTTTGGAGATGTGGGCTCTTCTCGTCCCCTCTGACACATGTCCATTTTTCATCTCTTTTTTTTTTTTTTTTTTTTTAGCATAGCCCATAGCATTTCTCTTTTCTTTCAAATTAGATTCCCGGATGTCAAGTCTCACTTTTGGACGAAATCATAGCAAATCTATTTGTACCATATCATATTTGGCAACAACCTAGACTGGATAGAGCTTATGCAACCCACATGAATCGGGTTTTTCAGATGATAATTTGGACTTAGCCACTAAACCCAAACTCTAGAGAAATTCGAATTATAAACTAGGCATAGGTAAAGCATAAGACAGAGCAACTTTTCATCATTTCAACAAGGGACTAAGACTAAACATTTTTTTATAGCTCATATGTATAAACATGAAAACACAAGAAGAGCTACTTATTCTATTTTTGGATTTTTTTTTGAATGCATGATTGCTGGAATTTAAACATGCTAAAATAAAAATAAAATTTGTTGAAAAATAAATATGCAATGCAATGGTACTGCGCGGGGGTCCTCCCCAAGCTATCCTGAGGCCCGTAGATACCTTTATTTGTTTTTTTGCCTTTTTCTCGTGGTAGTTGCCTTTTTACCTTTGGCGGAGGGCCCACAATTTTGAGTCCGTGGGACAGACTTTCTCCCCCGATTTGCCGCTTCGATGGTGCATCCGATCCTCGAGACATGGATGATTGCACTGCTTGAGTACCCACACCTTTTGAGGAGGAGTGTATTTAGATTTCTTTGTTTGTTTTGGCTCATCCTTGCTTCCCTTTAGGTGAGGTATTCTTTTTCGGTACTTTTTCTTTTGGGATTTTTTTCTTTCTTTTGTCCTCTGTTAAAAATGGGAACCTTCTTTATGTTCTCGTTCTTCTTTCCCTTTTTTTTTGAGTCAGTCTTTTCTTTTGTTCCCACTTTTACCAGCGTTGACTCCGCCTTGGGAGTGTTATCGGTTTTTGGGGTTGTATTTCTATTTCCTTGATTCCTTGTTCCCGTATTTTATCCGGATCATTTTGCACTCTTTCGAGATCCGGGGCCTAAATTCAAACTTCTCTTCACCGCCCGTTAATATTGAAGAGGATCTCTCTGCCCCAACATTGATTTGTGCCCCCCGTGCTCGAAACGGTCGCCCAAGGATGAGTGGTGTGTCTTTTGTTACTTCCATATCTAACACCACAAAGTCAACTGGGACAAAGTATCCCCGGATCTTTACCGGTATATCCTCTGCAATTCCTGCTGGATACCTTATGGATGAGTCTGCCAGCTGTAGTGTCATGGTGGTCGGTTCCAGATGTGTATGTTTCAATTTGTCAAACACTGACTTGGGCATGACACTTACGCTGGCACCCAAGTCACACAGGGCATGGTCAAATGTCTGTGTTCCGATTGAGCAAGAGATTGTAGGACAACCTGGATCCTTCTTCTTTTTTCTCGGAGCGATTCGCAATAGCAAAGACTACATTCTTCTTCTCGCCTTCACAACTTCGCTTTCGGTAACGGCCGCTTATTCTGGATGATATCTTTGATGTACTTGGCATACGAGGGGACGTGGAGTACATCTCGAAGTGGTACACTTACGTGTACTTTCTGGATCATTTCCATGAACCGATTGAACTGCTCATCCAACGCCTGCCTTCTTGTTCTTGTGGTAAATGGTAGGTAGGTTGTATCCGTGTATTCCAATGGTACTACTTCCACTTCAAGTTCTTTTGTTACCCAAAAGTTATCTCCTCAAAGTTGCTTCTCTTTTGTTTCCTCACCACATGGTTGGGATTTGGTGGGTCATGAGTGGACCTTCCCCCTCTGGTAGTTACTGCATTGATGTTCTCATGGGGTGCTTCTGATTGTCTTGAAACTTTCTCTCCAACCATTGCCGGAAGACGAGCAGCTAGCTGGGTTATTTGTGCTTCAATCATTTTGTTGAAATTCAACCGATCTCGTCATAGCAGAAGTTGAGCCCATCCAAATTTTGTCGACTCCTTCTAAGATGTTATCATTCGCTCATCTTTTTGGTGAGGTTTTCATTGATCTTGGCTTGGCCCAAAACCAGGTCCTTGAGTGAAGGTTGACCGGAGTCAATTGGGATTATAGCCCCGATTACCTTGGAATGGTGGACGGATCGGTTGTTCCAAATTTTTGCCGAGGTTGGCGATACCCGTTGTTGTTTATGAAGGCTACTTCCTTGCGGGTCTCAGGGCAGTTATCCCCTGAGTGGCCAACTTCACCACAGGTCTCACATGTCATGTGTGAGTCTGTGGCGAAAACTGGGCGCTGCTGATTAGTTGAGTCCGGGCTGCGCTCATCCAGCCTTCTTCAAAGAATAGATCCATTTTTGTGGCAAGCAAATCTGCCTCCTTCACAGGATGCATGCCATTTTGTGTTTTGGCTGGGGTTCTGTCCTCCCCCAAATTCTCTGGTTTGCTACCATCTTGTCGATCGGGGCTGTTGCCCCATCAATGGTGAGCGACAAGAATGCGCCACCAAAGAATGCGTCTAGGTGCCCCTTCGATATGGCCGTGAGACCATTATAGAAGTTTTGGAGCACCAGCCAATTTTCCATACCGTGGTGTGGGCATGCTTGAATATATTCCTCGTAGCCTTTCCCACGCCTACGGGATGGGTTCCATCGAACTCTATCGGAAGTTGGCGATTCTTCCCCTTAGGGCATTGGTTTTGCCATGGGGAAGAACTTAGCTAGGAACGCCGTGGAGCATTTTGGCCACGTATTGACTGCTTCCTTGTCCTTGTAGAACCATCTGTTTTGCTTTCCCCACAAGGGAGAAAGGAAACAAAGCCTCCCGATAACGCCGGGTTCGACGCCCTTGATGACAATCGTGTCGCACGCCTCAAGGAAGTGTTGAGATGTGCGTTGGCGCCCTCGCTAGGCAGTCCACGTAAGAACCGGCCTGCACCATGGTAATTAGCCCAAAGGCGGCTCGAAAGTTCTTGTCCGCAACGTTGACCACCGCCCGGTGGGCACGCTGGCAACGGCGGGGCACGGAGAAATCGCGGAGCGACTTTTGAGCCATGGCTTTCGGTTCGGTTGGTGCGGGGGTGTCGGGCCTCAACTGCCGAGGTTCCAAATGAAGAAGAAGAGGTACGAGACCTGTTCTTCCTTAGGAGTGCCTCGGGATTCTCGATGAAGTTTATCGACGCTTGGAAACCCGACATACACTATCCCGTCTTCATCCACAACAGAGAAAACATAAAAGATTAGCTCAGTATGAGTAAGTGGCTATCACGCATGCACATTTCATATTCATAGCCAGCTAGTGATTTCTTATAACAATGCCTTCCCAACGGCGCCGTAAAATGCTTGTTGGCATTTCTTAACGCCGTCACTAAAAATAGATATGAAACCTATTCCCGCAACGGCGTCGAAATGCTTTGTTGACGTTTCTTAGCACAATCATTAGAATCGGGTTTAGAACCCAACCCCGATGACTATACTAGAGACGTCCCCGCCGATATCATTAAGTGGAACCACCGTGTCGGTGATTATGCACTTTCAATCAACGGTGATAGATCTTGCCATAGTTGATATTTCATCCGCAAAGCGCCGCAGCATCTATCATTGTAGCATTTCACCCTAAGTATTCGGGTATCGTTATTTATATTTTCCCAAAGGAAGGCATGTTGTATAAGAAGTAGCATGGCATCCGAATAATAAAATGCGTGCACGTAAAGACCAACTCGTTCATAACAGGGGGTAAGCAATACGGTTTATATGATAGTGCGACACACACATTGAATCCACCAGGTGAAGGATAAAGAAAATAGATAAAGAATAAATAAATGTCCTATGGAGTATTCTAATGTATTCTAGTCATGGTCTTACAATGAATAGTTAGGATCATATGCTAACACGATATGAGCATGGTTATGTCTAGGATAACAGGGAGACTTCCCGGTACCATCCGGTCCAATGGAAAGCATTTACAAACTCCTACATCACATGCGAATGTGGAGGGATTACAAGGGACGGACAGGGCTGTCACAACCCTGCCGCCTACCCTCACGACCGTGGCGTGCTCTCATATTCGAAGGTGTCGTAATACCCGGGCACCATGCCCGAATACTAGAGCACTACTCTTGTCCCCCCAGGATCCCCACCCTACGGATGGACGGACTAAGACAAGAGCAAACCCGAAAGAACGACGAACCGTTATCCCATCTATAATCATGTTATGCATACGATGATCGATGAAGAACAAATATGAACACGTTAAGATTATGATATACAAACTATATGCTAGTTCATATACCAACACTAAAACATGAACAAGACTATACTCTAATTCATAAGTTAGACCATGATCATAGAAATAGAACTTGCACAATGGAGAAAGATCCATGGAAGATATATATTACCAAAGCTCACTTTGCTCCAAGATTACAAGTCCTCCTCTTGTAGCTCTTCTACTCCAATGCTAACCAAGTAAGAAGAAGAAGAAGATGGTGGTAGGAGAGGTAGGGAGAGTGTGTGTGCTGGTGTGGTGACTCCAAGTGTGGTGTGTGGAATGAGGGAGAGGGAGGAGGTATTTATACACAAAAGAGAGGTGGCCAAATGTCCTAACTACCCCTAAACCGCCTCTACGACACGTCCAGGTATAGTGAACCAGGCGCTCCACCACCGCACCGCCCTCCAGGTCACTTAATGTGCCGCCTCAAGCTGGCTGGGCTCGAACCGCCCCCATCAGTTTGGGCTCGGCCCGGTCCGAGCCTCGGCGTGTCGTCTTGGTTGGGCCTGAAAAGTTGTGCAGTGGGCTTGACTCGGTCCAGTTGTGTAGATTTGATCCATTTCCACCCTGGGCTTGATATCCTTGAGAATGCGCTTTCCAGGATGGCGTACTTTGGACGTATTTCCACCTGTATTTATTATAGATACTACAAAATACATTTCAAACACTACAAGTGGAAATATGTTAGTAATAAATGTATATGAGTATAGAAATGTATAGTTTTACTCCCTTTATGGTAGTAAGTTGACGGGAAAAATATGTCGTTAGTGACCGTCAACATCTACCAATGGTTAAGTGCTAAAGCCACCTGTATGAGATCCATAGTATTTTGTAGACACTCACCGAATGTCAATGGGAATAATCAAATACTTGTTATTTTATTTGTAAATTTTTTGCCCTAAAGACGACACGTACCGTGTCGGCTATTCTCCAAACTTGTGGAGTATTTTTCTGCTAGAGGCGATGCTCAAACATCGGCTATTCACGTTAATCTAATCTTTCATGAACCAACCTCAATGCTAGGATAATATTTCTTGAGATACCTCCCATTGATGGCTTTGGTAAATTCTTCTCCAAAAATAGACTTCAAAATATATGCGTTGCCGTGTACACATCGTTGTATCCGAAAAGGTCCTTCCCAATTTGGAGACCACTTGCCGAATGGTTTGTCCTTTGTCCCAATCGGCAGTAGAGCCTTCCAACTAAATCTCCTTCTGCAAATTGCTTGATTCTAACTTTCTTGTTATAGTATTTGGCAACACGCATCTTGTTTTTCTCAATATTTTCCAAAGCTCTGAGACGAATCTGATGCAAATCCTCTAACTCGTCTATCATGAGATTGTTATAATCTTCAGCCCTCAAATCCTTTTGTAACATAACTCTCCATGAATCTGATTGCATCTCCCATGGTAGCACAAAGATGATGCCCGAAAACCAGCTCATTGGGAGATGTTTGTGTAGCTCCATGACAAGCCATTTGGTAAGCCCACAAAGCTTCATTAAGCACTAAATGCCATTTCGTTGGCTTCTCCTCAATTTTCTTCTGAATGATCTTAATCATGATCTTATTTGACGCCTCTGCTTGACCATTGGCTTGTGCATAATAAGGAGAAGAATTATATAATTTGATTCCCATGTTTTTCGCAAAGTCACAAAACTCAAGAAGTAAACCGAGTTCCTTGATCTCGTTGTTATAGTTTGAGGGATCCCAAACCTCAGAAATAATGTGCTCCTTGACAAAACTGATCATGTTCTCAAATGTAACTTTCTTCAAAGGAATAGCTTCAACCCACTTTGTAAAATAGTCAGTAGCCAAAAGTATGAAATTATGCCCTTTGCTGGATGGTGGATGAATTTGTCCAATTAGATCTATACCCATCCTCTAAATGGCCAAGGCTTGATTATTGGATTCATGGCAGATGCTGGAGCCCTTTGAACGTTGCCGAATCTCTGACAATCTTGGCACCCTTTGTAATATCATTGCATTTCTTAAGCGCAATCACTAGAAACAGGTTTAGAACCCATCTCTAATAACGGCGCCAGAAATGCGCCGTTGACATTCCTAAGTGAAACCACCATGTCGGTGATAAAACTAGGTACATCAACGGTGATAGATCTTTGCCAAAAGATATTCATCCGCAAGCGCACGGATCTATCATTGTAGCATTTCACCCGGAAGTATTCAGGGTATCGTTATTTATATTTTTCCCAAAGGAAGGCATGGTGTAAAAGTCTCTAATTCGGACATGGTGAAGATGACACGAATGTATAATAGACCAATGCTCATAATAGGGGTAGAATAAGGTAGGTAGTAGGATAACTTGACACACACACACAAGCCAATCTCAAGGATAAAGGTAGAAGAATGAATAAAAGAATAAATTTAATATGGAGCAGGCATATCCTAGATAGTCATGTCAAGATAGCAGATACACACATGTTCTACTGTTAGAGATTCTAAGTCAAGATAGCCAAGGTCTCTGCCGAATTACTTCGGGCACCGGCCCACGCCCAAAGGACAGTGTCCGGCAATTAGCTCTACGACACAGCCGAACGTGGGGGGATTTCAAGGGACGGACAAGGCTTGTCACGACCAAGCCGCCTACCCCCTCAACCGTGGGATGCACCGCAAAAGATAGGCAACCCCTAGCCCAGACACCACGTCTACACTAGTGATTATCACTCTAGCGTGTTAACAAGGCTTACCCGTCCCCGAGGTCCTTCTACTAGAGCGCCGCCCCCGAAGGAACGACTATCAATCCCGCAACCCAACATCAACCAAGGCTAACTCTAGGTAGAACTCTTCATAGCAATCTAGCTCTTTGGTCTAAACATGTATGTATGATAGACTAAGCACGAAGTTCTATAAGACAAGATCATGATATCAAAACTATAGACTAGTTCATCAACCAAGATTATATCACAAGAACTTTGCTCTAATTCAAGAACATGACTATATTGATAAGTAGAGAACAAGAACAAAATGAAGAACTCTAAATTGCTCATACCGCATAGCTCCAGAATGTCTTGCTCTCTTTTTATTATCCTTGCCAAACTCCTCCTAAGTACAAACTAAGAAGAAGAAGAAGAAGAAGAAGAAGAAGAAGAAGAAGAAGAAAGAAGAAGAAGAAAGAGGAAGAAGAAGAAGAAGAAAAAGAAAGGGAGGAGAAGAAGAAGAAGAGAGAGGCTACATTGTGTGGTGTGTATTACAAGTGAGGGAGTGCCCATCTATTTGTAGGACCTTCACCATGGGATCCTATCTTGGCTAAGCCATTTGGTACTAATCCCACACCGTATTTTGGGCGAGCAAACACCGCCTCCAGACTTTTCAGGTCGAGATGGGCCGCCAGGACGGTTTGGGCCGTTTTGGCCTCCGGGAGGGTGCGCGCGCGCCAAAGGTGCGCCCGCACCAGTATGGGCTCCGTTTGGGCTGAAACTTTGCATGAGCATGTGGGCCTCGGAGTTAGCTTCGTTTCGAGTATTCGTTCATTGAAATCCGATTTCGTATGAGAAAGTTATGCCCAAAATATTGAACCCATGTCCTGCGGCCCGTTTATCATTTCATGTTGGATTCGGTCTCGACCTCTTGGGCTTGTGTTTGGATATTGATATTTTATGGACTTTTCTCCCTTGGGCTTGATGTTCTCGTGAATGCGCTTTCGTGGAGGCGCCTTTTGGTGTATTTTCCACTTGGTTTTTATATAAATCCTGCAATACATTATTTGGCACTACAAGTGGAATTATGTCAATAATAAATGTATATGTGTGTAGTAAGGTATAGTTTCACCCCCTTATTGGTAGAATGTTGACGTTAAAAATATGTCGTTGGTGACCGTCAACAAACTCCCCCAAGCTTACCCTTTGCGCGTCCTCGAGCAAAGATAAGTACTTGGTTGTTGATCAGGAGTTGCTACTATGCCGATTATGTTTCACAAGTGCCAGGGTTATAATAAGATTTTCTACTAGAGTTTGAATAAAATGGCATGCCTTTGCTCACCCTTTATTACCTTTCATCGTAAGGGGCTTTTTAGCTTTTCTCAAAGCCTTGGGCGGTTGCCAGATAGAACGGTTATAACAGAAATACTTTTCATTCATCCTTTTGATCAACTTTCTCATCCAGGATTTATTTATTTAAGTTCTATTTTGTTTTTCGAGAAAGTATGGGCTTTATTGCTATATATATTTTTTTTTTTTGAGAGGTGGGCTCGCTCGCCCTAGACATTTGTCTTTTATTTCCTCTCTCTTTTTTTGGAGATGTGGGCTCTACTCGCCCCTCGGACACATGTCCATTTTTCATCTCTTTTTTTTTCTTTTTTTTTTTCTTTTTTTTTAGCATAGCCCATATCATTTCTCTTTTCTTTCAAATTAGATTCCCGGATGTCAAGTTTCTCTTTCTTCGACGAAATCATAGCAAATCCATTCGTACCATATCATACTTGGCAACAACTTAGACTAGATAGAGCCTATACAACCCACATGAATCGGGTTTTTTTTTTTTTTTTTTTTTAGGATGAGTTCTTAGACTTAGCCACTAAACCCAAACTTTAGAGAAATTCAAATTATAAACTAGGCACAGGCAAAACATAAGACGAGCAACTATTCATCATTTCAACAGGGGTAGAACTAAAACATTTTTACAACACATATATATGGAATGGAATAAGTCTCCTCTCTCTCTTTCTTCTTCCCCTCTTTTGTTTTTTTTTTTATTCTCATATCTCATCATTCATATAAGATAAGAAAATAACCGGATGGAATATGAGATACGAAGTTACCTTTGTGGGAGTCCTCCCCAAGCTAGCTTTTGACTTACCTTCGGGTTTATGAATGTTGCTAGCTTGTGAACGCTATGATTGGATCTTTGATCAACATCATCTTTTGAGCGTGCCAGAGACTCCCCCAAGCTTGTCTTGTGATGATCTTGAAATAGCGGGACAACCATTCTTGGAGTTTCAAAGGTTTTATTTTTATTTATTTTATTATTATTTTTATTATTAATTTTTTTAATTTTTTTATTATTATTATTTTTTTTGGTTCACCAAACAACTTATGATCTCCATTGTCATCTCTCGGACTTACCCTCATGATGTTTGGTAAAAATCCTGCAGGGGTTAGTCCATAGATTTGACCAAAATCTACACTAGCAGCTCTAGTTCAATAATCGACTCGACTCCATGTCTAATCCGATGAACGTAAACTTTTTGACCTAAGCACCATACTTAATTCAAAACGCCTATGGAAGTATGATCAACTAGTATGACAAAAACTTCCAAACTTAAACGTGCCAATATAGAAAGAGGAAGCATGAAAGAGCAATAAGATTCATCCAATGAAGATGAAGACTTTGAAAGGTGAACAAAAAGATTAATTTTAGTTTTTTTTATAGATTTTATGTAATAAATATTTTTTTGTTAATTTTGATAATAAAATATTTTATAAAACATATATTTTTTAAATATACCCCATTTTTTTTTTTTTTTTTTTTTTGAAATATACCCCTTTTTTTTCTTTTTTTTAGATATACCCCATTTTTTTTTTTTTTGAAATATACCCCATTTTTTTTTGAAAATATTTACTTATAGATTTTTGTGTAGTAAATATTTTTGGTTTATTTTGAAATAAAATATTTTATAAAACACTTTTTTTTGGAAGGTAATGGACAGAGGATGAGAGTGTAGGTTTCTCATTACCTTGGTAGGGTCCTCCCCAAGCTAGCTCAATGCTCATCGGATCGGGGTTGTACCCCCGTGCTTTTGGTCTTTTCCTGCATGGTTAGTATATGGTAGATTCGCGAGTGGACTTATCATCCTCCGCGATTACCAAATTTTGAAACATATGCAGGAAGGAGCAAAAAAGAGTAGCTTGTGTTGTTTTATTTATTTATTTTTGAAATTTATTATAAAGGGAGGACAAAAAGCTTCACCAAACTTTTCATACTCAAACAAGGCTAAGATAAAGATGCAATATAAGTGTAGCCTTGTTTTATCTCCATCAAAGAATAATTCTACTTGTTTATGATGTCAGCCCTAGGTTCATTAGTCAAAAATTCAACGCCATGTCAAATTTTGATTAAAGAAGACCATTTTAACCCAAGCACCATCCTTGATTTAAAAAGACCTATGGATATATTGCATGAGCGACATGCAAACACTTCCAAACCCGCATCATATTTCATAAATAAAGAAAACATGAATTTTTTATGGAGATAAGTATGAGTAAAAAGAATTGGTGAATTATTACCTTTGTATACCCGAGTGTGTGTGTACCATCTGCACATGAAGGAAAGAACATTGAGACTCCCGTGGTGGTAGCTTGATAATCCATCTCAGCGGGCCACAAGGCTTAGGTGATACACACATGTAGTGTATATGGACCATGGGCCTTAGTGGTCACAAAGGTGTAAAGGAGGATGTTCCTCCTTTCCTTTCTCTTTTTTTTTTTTATTCCCCCTTTTTTTTTGGACCTTTGCATGCCTGAGTGTACTTGACCGGCAGCTTGAGGATAGAATTCATAATTGCTGCATCGGTAGCGTGATGATCTTGATTTGGTAATGACTTCCTCACACCGGAGTAGAGGAGTCGACCCGACCCAGAAACTTTGTGACTATCCTTGGAGGAGGCCTAACGGACCAGAAATTGGAAACAACGTCTTGGTGGTCATCACTCATCAACAGCAGTTTGTCCCAGTGGATATATGATAGCGCAAAACTCAGTCTTGAACACATCTTTGGAAGCACTACCTCGCTTTTCATTCCAAAGCTTGCAGACCGGCAGCCAGCACCACAGAGGCGAGGCACCACCACCATGGAGCTGCTGCGGGACAACATCCCTCTGGTCTCCCTCGCGGTGTTTGCCGCCGTGCTGTACGCGCGCACCGTGTCTTTACTGGTAAGGCCCGGCCCCTGGCGTCTCGCTACGCTGCTCCCGGTGGTCGTGCTCTTCGTTGCGGTCCCCTTCGCCTTCTCCTCCGTTATAATCCGCTTCGGCACCGGCTTGTACCTGGCATGGCTGGGCACCTTCAAGGTCGTCCTCCTGGGCCTGGGTTGCGGGCCGTTGGACCTCGGACTCCCCGTCCTCCAGTTCCTCTTCGCCGCAGCTCTCCCCGTCGAGCTCATACCAAGCGGCCATCCTGACGAAGCAAGGTATAGAGCCAAACCAGCGTCTCTTGCTGCTTCTTTCACGCTCAGGGTCGCCGGCATCGCCGCCATCGTCCATCTCTACCAGTACCTTAACAAGCTGCATCTCTACGTGCGCATTCTACTTCATGGAATCCATATGATGTTCACAATGGAGCTCGTCTTCGCTTGCATCGCGGGGCCTGCCATGTGCTCGGCATGGAAGTGAAGCCACATTTCATCAGGCCCTACCTTGCGTCGTCGCTGCGCGACTTCTGGGGCCGGCGGTGGAACCTGCCGGTGTCCGCCATTCTCCGGGCGTCGGTCTACAACCCCATCCGCGCGAGGGCCGGGAAGGAGGCCGGCATCCTTGCCACGTTCCTCGTGTCGGGGCTGATGCACGAGGCCCTGGTGTACTACTTCACCCTTCAGCTTCCCACTGGAGAGATGACCGCCTATTTCCTGATCCACGGCGTATGCCGCGTGGCTGAGGAATGCTACGCGCACCAGTGGGCGGCGAGGGGATGGCCGCCTCCACCACGGCCTGTAAGCACTGTTCTTGTGATCGGATTTCTTGCGGGCACATTCTTCGACGGCATAGGTGTGATGTTGCTAGATTATTTTCCGTGATCAATGGCGTGTATTGAAACTGTTGCATGCAAGCCTTGATGGTAGGATCTGTAAAATGGTTGGGCTCTCGTAACTTCATATAACTTTATCTAATTAAGTTGGATATTCTTTTTTATCTTTGACCAAGTTTACGGCAGTGTTTTAAATAGACGGCTAAGATATTTAGCTTTTCATCTCACAAAACTAGTCGGCTATATCGGGCAATAACGGCAGATAAGAGCTAACTTGCACATGTAATATGTTAGCTAAATCCTTCTTAAACAGCTATAGATAGCGGAGGCTATAGCCTGAGATTTTCTGTAAAACATATTAACACTCATGGCACCACATTAGTCTTAATAAATCCGTGTGGTGAATTATGTCTTCATAAAGCATTTATCCACGGAATTTACTATAACATATATAACTCCTACACATTACTCTAAGCCAAGTATGGACCACTAGCTCCCTCTGTGCCCATACCCACCCAGTACCCACATCTATTTCCTATTCGTCGTATGGTACACACATTGGCGTTATACGGTAGTACGCGAGCTCTCAAAATTACGAGGTATGCCTACACATGCTGTTCGTGTGTCCACAAGAGCCTGGAGTAGCTTAACTGTGCACAAACAAGCGATCCTATCCCAAATCTCAACCTCATGATCAGGGCAGAGTTTCTTAATGTCATTATCTCAAGGTATATGTTACACCTCATGTTGTTGCCAGGCTGATACTAAGATCAACAACTTTTTTCCCCCACAAAGCCAAGGTGGTAGGTGACTAACTAGGTGGTAGATGTATAGTAAAACAAAGCGAGGTGCTACGTGAGGCACTTTATCTTAGCAAATGGCACTACACCACAACCCTTAATTAGCGACTTTCAGTCCGTTGCTATATGGGGGTACAGCGACTTTCAGTCCGTGGCTAAAAGTTACAGCGACGGACCCCTGCAGACGCTAATGAAGCTGTGGTTAAATGTATACAGCGACGGACCAACTTTTTAGCAACGGACCGTTCAATGGTAAAGCTTTAGCAATGGACAACTGGTTAGAGCTTTTAGCAATGGATGATCTATCGCAATATTGAACTTATAGCAACCGACAATCCATCGAGCTCAATTTAATGGGTAGAAAAAAATTAATCTAGATGCATTTAAAACTTGACCACATTCAAAACCAATACAATATTGAATGACATACACAAATGACATTAATCATACCCTCATCATCCAATCAAATAAGTGCATATATAATCATGTCACTAGCCTAAGATTCTTGCCATCAAGGCAACATACATACAAGCATATAGTAGCTGAATACAAAATCTAGCTAAGTCATCAGGTTGTACAAAGATCTGCCCATCCATTTGGGGCGTCGAATTAGAAGCATCCTTAGGATCAAAAGTGTTGTATGAACCCCAATCCTTTACGTTCCTCTCGAAACGAAAGCAAATTTTAGTGTCGGGTACCAAAATAAATGGTACCCTCGACGCGATTAAAGGAGCAGCCAAGCCTCGACGTCGTCACCCAACAAGGACGGCCCGGAGGGACTGCCAGCCGAGGGTCCAGCAGGTTGGGGGATCAGCGACTCGCCCGACCCCCCCTCTCTGGAGGGACGGATCGGAGCAACTTCGCCCGAGACTCCTCCTCCGGAACGCCCCATCCGCCGATCGGCAACGGACGCGACAACAAGGACAGGCGGACTGACCGCGCCTGACAAAGCTGGGCGCCCTGACACCCTGGATTCCCTCACCTGGGGGGGCCCGTGGTGGTCAAATCCTTCTGTGACACCGTTAGCCCGTCCTGAACACACTGTGAGGCGTTGTTCGCACCTCACCGTGCACTGTGACAACCACCCTGCCATGATGTCATCTCACGCGCCCATCCCGGGAGGCCTCGGATGACACTGTAGCCACGACGCTAACCCCTCGGGCGGGTACAGCGACAGTTCCCGGTCACCATCAGCGTACCCCTCGGATACTGTCACCGTCCCCCTCGGAGCATCTTCCCCCGGGAAAGCAGGGGTCACAAAAGTCGATGCCCCCTCAGTATGAATCATTGCAGGTCCACGTTACCCTGGAGTACACCTGAAGATCGGGAGGAAGGACAACTTCCTTTCCACGACAATAACCAAGGACGCCCCTTCTCTGCAGCTCGGGTACAAGGCACCGGCCAAGCAATTTCCTACACTTGGAGACCATGTACTCACCGGCCCTCCTTGAGACTATAAAAGGGGGTGCCCGGGCATAGAATAGGGCAAGTCGAAGCACTTCACGCCTTGACTTCACACCATCGACAACCTAGCTCAATCACCACGCACGGAGACTTGAGGTTCCGGCCTCTATCTCTCTCACCCCGCTTGTATTCCCCTACTACGAGCACCTCGGTGCAGATACACAGCTACCCATTCAACTGGACGTAGGGCCGGCGTTGGCCTGAACCAGTATAAACCTTGTGTCATCTCGCACCAACCATCCGGTTCCTGGGACGCGCAGCACAATTTACTAGTCGGTAGCCGTACCCCCGGTTTGAAACACCGACATTTAGTATTTTACTAAAAATAGAAATGGTTCAGAACCATTAAGGAGAAACCCCTTGCATAGACAATCAAAACAAGATGTGAACTCTAACTTCCAAGAATGCCGACACACACAAATCAATTTCAATTGATACATAAATAAATCTCAAAGGTAAAGCAGGCACTAAGTTGCTGACCTTGCACTCATCAGTGTCTAGAGATACACTTGACACTCTTCATAACTTGCATATATGTCTTTAAGGCAACCAAGTTTTCCAAATGGTCTACGAAGTTCATCAGGCCTGCAGTTGTGATAACAGCTAAGTTACAGTTGTGTAGTGTCAAAGAATAATTCTAGCTCATCCTCTGGAATATGGTTCTGACAAACAATTCTGAGACTCAATAGTAACTGAGCCTGAACAGAATTTTATCTCATGCTGACCAGCAGACGGACCATGATTGACCGTCGGAACCTGCTGCAGCGGTGCAGCCTTGCTCCGTGAGACTACAACTCAAAGTGCAGAGCGGCACTGCACTGATGAGGAATGAACTAGTATCCGGTTCTGTGATATGAGCAAAATCGTTCGTAGTGATGGCGAAGGTCAACTATAGTATGTTTGCTCTGGAGTCTGGACCAACCTCAGTGATTCAGGTTTGCATATCTATATTTGTTTGAGACTCCTGAGTAGTGAAAACTACTACTCTATTACTCTATTAGTCAATGTTAATTACATGTTCAGCAACCTGCTCTGCTGGACGTTGTGACTCTGTTTTTCTTTTTCTCCTAACTAATACAAAAGGATAGGCTCAACTAACTCGATGAGGAAACTTATCAAAAAAAAAAAAAAATCGATGAGACAAACTCATATGAAAGCAGAAGCTGACCAAGTAAAATAAAAAAAAAACATATTACTTGTTTACTCGAAGCATCTGTTTGTTTGAGTTGGAACACTACAAATTCTGTTGATCAAGATAGAGTGAAAATTGTGGATGGAATACCCTTTATTTGTTATCGGTATAAAGAGTGGGCAAAATAGCTTTTGAGTATACATACTGATGGAAAAGATAGAGTGTGGAAAATTCAGCTTGTCCCTCACTCTATCCTTCCTTCACATGCAGATGATGCAAACATAGCAGAATTCTCTAAACCGTTTTGCAACAGATAGTACTCTGACCATGGAAGCAATATAAAACTAACAGATATCTGATGATTTCGTGATGTGTGCGACTATAGCTTTGTTGGTAACCGATTGAAGATTTACTTAATTGAAATAATAACATAACAAACATAGTACAGTTATTAGCTTGTGTACTCACTGAACTAAAACAATAAAAGCATACAAGAAACATAACCATGTAACTGAAGGCTGGACCAAACTTGGAAGCAAAGTCTACTAGAAACCCTTTGTCGCACATAGTTGCAGTCTCATATGTCTGCATCTTCCATGCATAACCTCCCCCATAAGAGACTCAAAATAAAAAAGGTAGATTAAAGTAATTAGATGAGACAAACTTTCATCATGGCGAGATGCAAGAAACAATGCCTAGTCACTGCCACCTAGCATTTCTTTGTCTAGATCGAAATAGAACAAATTCTGTTGTCGGGGTAGTAGTGGAAAAAATGAGCTTGAGTCCCCTTCACTTTACACCTTCTCCACATTTGGACTATGCAGACATTACTTTCTAGAGGGAGAATGACATAGGACAGGAGATAAAGATGAGTTACCCTCACGCAAGGCTACAAGACCTGCTGGCTGCGCGTTAGACCAATATTGAGTCCACTTATATATTAACTGATAAACAATTATGTGCAGCCAACATAGAGTCACGATTAACCACATCCCAAGTAACGGCATCTGAATATATGATGGAATAGCATATGAACAGCATGGAGTCGCCATTTAAATATTTTTCTTGAGGGAATGGTGGGATAAAGATATGACCAGTTGGATAGATTACAAGACATATGGCATAAGATAAGAGGATTACCATTCCAGCAGCGCCGCTGTCATCTCCATCTTCAAGTTCTTCATCCTCATCAGGCACACCAGATTTCTCTCTTGTAAGTGCACCCGTTTCAGGAACTTGCTAAGCCCCAAGCAAAGTCACACCACTGGTAGTTGGAGAATTCTCTCCTGCATTACATATCAAGAAAATAATCTAATTATGAACAAAGAATAAATTGAACAACATGTCCCAATGCCAATACACTAGTTAACCAACGTTATGTCATAACTTAAATTTATAGCAAATATTAGTCGTTTGGACAGCACTGAGACTATAAGCATCAACCAAAGGGCTATACATGGCTGTGGCTGAGATAGAATTCTATTTTCCTACAATATTGTTCCTGGCATCAGTGGCATGAACAGTTAAGGAAGTTCAGAGGCAACGCAACGGTGTTAACTATACCCCCTAGATGGCAATAAACAAGACAACAATTTGAGTATATTATCCAATAGATTGAATCGGTTCTTTGTTTTCATACACATAGCTATGTGCAATAGGTGACTGACTGACTGAAAAACAGGAAAAACTGTCCATCAATGTAACTGAGCCAGAACCTCAACCAATGGATAAACAAAATTTCAGCAACTGCTAGCTGACTATAGATAGCACATAATTCTGTCACAGCTGCACTAACACAAGCAATTTTCTCATACGCAGTTTCACTCAACTATTTTCACAATCAAGCTATATCAAGATCAAGCTGCCATCTACTAAACCATATGTATAGTTCACTTGAACTACTTGTAGGAAATTTGCAGGCATCTGTAGAAATGAATTACTTGTAGATGGCAGAATAACAAAGGAGGGGCCGGCGGAGGGAAGGAAGGAGGGATGGGGCGAGAACACACACCTTCTTGATAAGGAGCGGGCCTAGGAAGACACTGGCAGCAGCTCCGGCCCCAGCAAGGAAGATCCCGAGCACGTCGACCTTGGCCCACCACCGGATCGCGCGGCACCGCAGCCGTGGGCCGCACTCGTCGTGAATCGAGGCACTCAAGCTCGAGATCCGCCTCCTCCACCATCTCCTCCTGGAGCAGCCGCTGTCGCCGTGCTAGGATCCGCCGCCGCCGTGCCGCCGCTAGGATCCGCCGCCGCCGACGCCAGCATGGCTTCCCTCGAACCACCTTGAACCCTACAATGGGGGGCACTTGGACTTCGACCGCGAGGAAAGTCCTTCTGCGGTAAAGACCCACAAGGCCATCTAGATCGGAGAGAGGAAGGGGTGGTGGCCGCACCGGAGGAGGACGGGCTTGAGTTCAGGACATGCCGGTCTATGAGGGAATGTGTCGGAGGAAAGGGATGAGAGGGAGGCGGGGCGGCGGGCGGAGCGTGAGGCGGGGGCCCCGCGAGAGGTGGGCGTGCGGAGCGGGAGAAGGGAGCAGCGTGCGGGGTGGGAACGGTCAGCGGCGGCTGGGGTATACTCGGTGAGGAGACTTAGGGTTTGGAACATTTTTTGGGCCAAAGTTGTAGCAGGGCGGCCCAAAAACACAGCCCAAATGGGAAATTCATTTAGCAACGGACTGCCGGACTCATTAAGGATCTATAGCAACCGATGGTACAACGCAAAAGAAAAATATTTACAACAATGGACCATCCATCGCCGTATTTCAAATTAGTAACGGAAAGCATGAGACAATCTTTTAGCAACCGACCATCCAACGCTAATTAAAGCTTTAGCAACTCGCAAATCGATTCTGATTAAGTGTTGTGGTGTAGTGTGGATTTATGCCATGTATGACATATATTTTCCCTATAGGGTGAGGTTTCTATACTCCCGAGTAGTTACTGCCACCCTCAATAAACCAGGTTGTGTATGTGCTCATACTTTTTTATCAGTTTGAGTATGTTTAGATACTCATATTAACATAATCCACTACCGGATCCACAGGCTTTCCCATGAGCGCGGCGCTCATGGGAAAGGGCCTTTCCCCACGGGAAAGCCTTTCCCGTGAGTTCCTCACGTCAAAGCCATGATGGGAAAGGAGGTGAGCCGGATGTGGGGCTCATGGCTTTAGGCTTTCCCATGAGCCCCCGGCTCACGGGAAAGAGTTGATGTGGGGTGGCTACGATGACGGCGTGAGCCTCCTTTCCCATGTGCCCGGCCGGACAAGGCTCATGGGAAAGGCCCCGCCTAAACATCATCATTTTCGACTCTTTCCCGTGAGCCCTAATGGAGTGGCTCACGGGAAAGAGCCACACTTTGTCGTGAGCATATGGCCCGCTCACGGCAAAGTTGTGGTCAATTTGCCGTGAGCCGGCCATATGCTCACGGCAAAAGAATTTTTTATTTTTTTTGTTCTAGCACATATTTGTCACATATATATTGCATATATAACACACATATATCACAGATTGCATATATATCACATATATAGCACAATAATCCACAATAGCACATATATTACATAAAATGCAACGAGTCACAAGTTCAACCATTAGTGCAACCATCACAATGACTTCCCAAGTTCAAGTACACAAGTTCATCACCTAAATCCTCAAAAATTCATTGCCAACGGCCACGGTCATAGTATTTTTCCACAGCTCGGTCCCAAGGGTGCTTTGAGGAGATGGGTTCGAGCCGTGAGATTGAACACGCACGTTGGCAAAGATATTGCATTTGTGAGACGAAATTCAAGGTAGATTCTATTGACTTGAAAAAAAAGCAAGATAAATTGATAGAAATTTCGGCAAACCTCCCCGCATGGAGGGGTTTCCAAAACCTCGCAACAAAAAAAATGGCTCGATAGCCCACAACCACATGTCCATATGCACATCACATGGTGCATTCGAAACTCCAGATCATTTCCATTCAGATTCATAAATGCATGTTTGGAGTTAAGGTAGAGAAACTCACAAGAGTGGCGTAAGGATCCGGTGGTGGACCGAAGACTAGCGGTAGAGCGAAGACCGGCGGTGGAGCGAAGGACATCGTGGCGGCGGCTCTTCACCAACTCTGCCTCCAACACACGCGACGTACGCTAGGAGAGCTTCCAAGTTCTGTCCGCCTGAGCCCTCGCCTGCTCCCTCGCCTCAGCCTCCTCCCGTCGCCTCCTCTCTTCCTCTATCTAGGCCTATTTCAACACAAAGTTAGAACCCAGAGAAACAGTATGTAAAGATAAATCAACCTTGAATAAAAATAAATAAATTAGCTCGAGTCGGGAGATCGTAGCCTGGTAAGTGGTTGGGCGCTCGCGTATGGCCGGGCCCCCCGAGCTTTTGCTCTTTGATCGGAGGTCAGAGAGATGTGAAGTGGTGGCCGGGTTGATGACGTTGTCACCCATCCAGTACTGCCCGTGCTGCTTCCCTCCTCCGGCCATCATGACAATGTTTCCATCAATGTTGTGGCAGCGAGGATCGAAGCCTTCCCCCAAGACCTCCCTCGCCCTTTCTGCATACCGAGTGAGGCGGGTGTAGGCGGTTGGGTTGGTGTAGGCCTCGGGCGGAGCCTCAGGGTTGTAGACGACGGCGGGATCCGTCTCCTTGCCCATGTTGGAGCAAGCAAAGGCCTCGAGCGTGCTCAGTGGCACGCCATGTGCCTACTCCTGTGTCATTAAAAAAGTAGGATGGTTAGAAAGTATTTAAAGTTGCGCATCAAAAAATAAGAATTGGATAAGACTTACATATCTACCTGCGTACGAGAATTGGATAAGACTTACATATCTACCTGCGTACGCCGGGAGACTAAGGTTGCCTTGATGGTGTGGTACACCTTGCATCATGTCACGCCGGTCCGGTACTCGTTGTGGATCTTCTCCCAGTCTTTATCGACCCACTTGTCCACCTGCAACTCCGAGGACCGCTTATGAGCCAAGCACCACAACGGAATCATCTATAGGACACCAAGTATAAAACATATTAGAATATCAAATTAAGCATACTTAAACTTAGCATGAACATTCATTATTTACCAGCATGTATTGTTCTTTGGTCAGATTCTTCGTACGGGCTTCCTCCTTGGTGAGCTTCTATTTCAGGACTTGCCCATAGTATGTCCTGATGGCGCCGAGGCATGCCTCGTACCACATGTCTATCACCAATTTGAAACAGGCATACCGCCGCCACATCATCCGCCGAGGTTCGTATCCCGGCTCGCACTTGATGTAATCCCCGCACGTAGAAGCAATGTATTTAGTCATTATTTAAAAAATGTGAAATTCATGCGATCCCTGCTTAGACTTACCCACAAATCTTTTATCACACGCTTTCCCTTGTTTTGCCAAAGTCTGCCACTCATATCATAATTATCTGTGAAATTGAGGTACTAGTGAAACGACGTGACAGGCTGCAGTTGTCCCGCAATGACAACTTTGCCAGGATAGTGCTTCCTAACCAAAAGACCAAGAATGCCATTCGGAAGGCGGCCTTTAATCGAGTCAGCCGTAACAATAAAAAGACCTGCCCAAATGATCAAGAATAATTATTAGTTCCTATTGTGATTTTCAACCTAATAAATGAGAAAGTAGTGCTAAAATGTAAAATAAATTACCTTGGAGGTTCCAATCTAATGGTCGGACGTTTGTATGGAGGAGTTATGTGCGGAAGTGTGGAGGGACCGTGCAAGTAGACAGCCCTCGCAGTAGAGGAAGACGAACCCCCCACCCGGTACTCCCCTCCTCCTCCTCCTCCTCCTCCTCCTCCCCTCCCCATCCCCCCTCCTCCTCGTCCTTGTCCTCCTCGTCGTCTTTGCGGGTGTGCCAATGCCGAGAGGTCGACCTCCTCCTCCTCCTCCTCCTCCTCCTCCTCCTCCTCCTCCCTCCTCCGGGTGGTGGCGGTGGTGGTGATGGTGGTGGTGGACGACTCTTACCCTTGCCCTTGCCCCTACCCCCGTGGTTGTGGCTGTGGCGGTGGCTCTATCTCCTCAAGCCTCTTGAATCTACCACCCAATTTCTTTAAGAGCTTTGAAGGAGGTATCTTTCCTGAATCACCCGCAATTAGATGGAGATAGTTAATAAAAATACAAAATAAACAGAACATAATTATTTAGAGATAAAAAAATACAGAATATAATTATTATAAGAGATGCGTAGTACTACATGTATTAGAAATCATCCTCATCTTTGTCACGATTTTGCCTTTGTTGGATCATAATCCTCATCATCCTCATGATCGGTATCATCCATGTCTACTTCTCCCAAAATATGAAGATTGGCGGGATTCATGGGAGGAGGAATAACGTTATCGATCTCTTTGTCCTCAAATAATCGATCAAGCAATTGTAAGTCCTTTTCATCTCGAACCTCCTCGTCCTCCTCATCAACAACACTTTCATTGTCTACTTCCATTTCATTTGGCCCGGTTATTTCTACCACAAATTTACCTTGTAGCCCTTCTTCTTGGAAGAACTCTCCCTCATATGTGTTTTCATTAAAGTTGTAATCGTCATTATTTGGGATAAGTAGTCTACCGTGTGGCAATACCTTACGCACAACATCCGAACCCTTAAGACGCTCGTCATCTTGGCAACACCATGGGAGATAATAAACTTGTGTGGCATGTTGAGCCACATTATACGCATCGTCTCCGGCCATCCGAAATCTTGTCGAATCTCAACTATCCCAAGTTTATCGTCCACTTTCGCCACGCCGGGATCAAACCAATGGCACTTAAACACGACAGGAGCAAGTCGTTTAGTACTCAGAGAACTAGAGTTCGTATATTTCTTCAATTCTTCCATAATAACCTTTAGTGGTACTTCCATCATCACCATTAGTGAACACTCCGGTATTTGTGGTTTTTCGGTTTGGCCGACTACGCTCATGCTTCGTTGAGTGAAAGCGAGATCCATTCACGCCATAACCGTTAAATGACCTAACCCTAGGGGAACGACCATCAACAACCTGTATGAGCTCGGGTGGCATATCCCGATCGGTTTGTGCCCGCAAGCTCAAGCGGGGATATATGAAATGCCACAGGTTCGTTAGCATATGAAATGAGATGTTCATTAGCATAAATTGGACAATACCCGGCATTTGAACCAACAAATGAAATCAGGTTCTCCATTTCCAAACCTTGTCTAAGCGGGGTGTCCAATTCATACGGTAGAGGCTTTTTTCGTTCATGCTAGAATCGCCGTTTAAATTTTACTGTACCGACGAGAGACAAAGAGGTTGGATGCGAGAATATCAACTCTTGGAAGACAAGTTTATTCTCTGCTTAGAGTTGTGACTTACTGTATGTAAGGCAGCAGTTTGTCAAGATTGTTGACAGTAGTTATTGTGAACTTTTTACCATCAATTTATGCATGAAATGATAGAAAAGGAATCACAAACACTAGATGTAGGATTTGATTCTAACAAGTTCCACGAGTTTGGTGATTTCATTTGTCTTGCAGGTTTTCATAGGTTTTCTTTGAATAAAAGTATCTTGTTGATGGATTTGAGTGAACCATTGCGGAGAGCTTGTCGAGACGATCGAAACGGATATATTACTTGCCACATTTGGAGTCCCGAGTCAAAAGATATCGACCCGGAAGAGCGGGGGTCTAGTATTTTGGCCATAACTCTCTCATCTGAACTCCGTTTTTCGATTGTGAGTACTCTATGGAAAGCTTATTCAGAGGCCTACGTACCCGTCAAGGCCGGGACTCATTTCCACAACAGGGTGCCGGGCGGCACCCCCGGAAGCGCCACGTCACCGGCGTTTGGAAGCTTCCTCCACCGACCTATGGAAACCCTAGAATCATATCCAGCCATCTATTTAAGTCGGTTTTGATCCAACGGCTCACATCCATCCCTCGGGGCTATAAATAAAGGGGCAAGGCTCCCCAAACCCTAATTCATTAGTTAATTCATTATTTAGAATTCATTATCTCTTAGTTGTAGAGGTATCCCAATGTAAGGATATCTCACTCTCGTGGGATTAGTGAATTAGAATTAGATTAGAAGTAGATAAGACATGTAATTAGAAGTAGATTAGATCTAGATCTAATTAAGAGTTAGAGAGTGGGAGCCGTGCTCCGATTCGAAGAGTCTTCAGATTATGGTATGTCTACAAGACTTACGCTTTCATATATTTATCTACTCTATTTACTTTTATGTCTTTCATATATTTATGGTTAGTGTAGTATTTATGCTTTAGCATAGGATCGCCGCTCGCATCGAGTGCTCTAGTTATAGATCATAATTAGAGTAGTAATTAATAGTGTAGACATGGTGTCTAGACTAGAGGTTACCTGAGATTGCACCCAATCCCACGAACAGTTTGTGGTAGCCCCAGGTGGTGACAGCCCTGATGGCCAACGTATTCCACCATGTTCGGGTTGGTGTTTGTAGGACTTTAGTCAGAACTTCCTAGCCCCTTCTCATCCGTAACGACCTCGATTCTCCACGAAGGGAAAATACACAGAATCGAATAACAATGTGATAGTCCCACAAAATCATTCCATCACATCATCATTTACAGATGATATCACAGTCATACCTCGTAAGATTTCTAATTTACATGGTTTTACAACTCTTGGGGACTCACCTATTACAAGGTTAACCTAGCGGAAGCGTAACTTCGAGATCTCGAGTAGACATGGCACGTCAGCGGGTGAAGGCTCCTCCTTCACGGGCTTCATCAGAGTTGGCGTAGAGTCAGCGGAAGTAGTCTTCATCTTCTAAACCAAACTTGAGCGTAGGAACGAGACCACCTAATCCTATTAATCTACTGCAAGGCGGGTAATCTGCACACCGCCCGGATATGTGCGTGCCATGGTCAGCTGACCGATGAGCTTTAGTGGAAAATAGAAAATAAAGGGATCCGCGATCCTAATAATTTAGGCGTGGTTTGCATCCTTAGCGCATGCGAAAATGCATCAAGTAGTAATAAAATATTATTATTATCTCATCAAGTTTTAATTCCATCTCAACCACACATGTTCTTGGCATACCATCACCATCACCACACACATCTCACCAGACACTCTCACTCAAGCGACAAGGACAGCTCTCTCCCGTCCTTGCCTAAGCAGCTCACAACCACACGGGCTCGCAGCCGTAAGTGAAAACCAGGGGGAGAATAGAAAGGACTCCTCTCTCTACTCGAGTGAAGCGTAAAATCAATGGGATAAACCCTAGAAGACCGGCGCACACCAAGGGCAGTCCAAGCTCGAAAAGCCGGCACACACCCGTAGGTAGTCCAGGCCTAAAGTCAGGGCCATGCCCGAAGGCAGTCTAGGTTCGAAAGCCGGCGCACAACATAGGCAGGACAATACGTATTGATTTACAACTCTGCAGAGCGTGTACACAAGACCACAAGATCACCATCATCAGTGAAGCGACCACCTAGGCTAATAACGGAGACCTCCTAGCTCAACGATGCCACCCTACCACTCAGCCCTGGGAAGCCCCGGAGTACCACCGGCACGCTGAGACTGTGAGACGTAATACCGGGCCCCCGAAGGCTACTACGCTGTCTTAGGAGGGTGTGAGCATTGACGCCTGTACCTCCCTACACTATCTGCTATCAACCTAGTAGTAATGGCACCGCCTAGCTAAAAGGGGCAATCTGCACCCCGCCCAGACAGGGACGAGCGGTGAGTACCATGTTTCCCACGATCCCGGTTCTCTCGATACATCAGTCCTTAGGTAGGACCAGACAGGACATCTTCTCTCAGGGGCCAATGCCCTGTGCCTCGTCGGCACCACCAATCCAGGGCTTCATCCCACAAAGACACTCCACCCCGGAACCACCTCAGGGAAATCACCATGTACCCGCCACAGGTACTCTGTCACATAGGGATGCCCAGGCCGCACCCCCTCGGCAAGACTCGTCGTGTATTCCTGTCTGGTCGACACAACCCTCACCACACAACCAAGACACATGCAGCACTCTCCCCAGTTATTATCACATTTTACCATTTAATTCCACATCTGCCATCATATATCATGGATCATAAGTATGATGGAGTATGTGCAAGCAAGCAAGTATATGAGTGTGAGCGCGAGCTGGGTAATCAGGTGAAGGGGGTTTCAATCAAGGCATTTAAGGCTCAGGCATAGCATGCATCATATATACTAGCAAATGAGTAAAAGTAAAGCGCTACCATAACTACTTGCAATGTCCAATAGGATTCTCTAAAAAGTAAGGTGCTGCCATGACACCTGCGATGTCGAGGTAGTAGGGGTACAAGTCTCTGATAGTTGGTGTAGTCGATCAAGATCTGCTCCTCCTGGATCAACTTGATCATCTCCTTCCAGAGAGAGCAACCACGGGGACATGCATAACAAAATTTACCTGGGAATAGTACCCCAAGCATAACAAAAAAAAAACATAGTATAAGGGTTACTAACGTGTGGGGCTTATTCCTACGACCGCGTGACGCGCAAGAACGGCCAAGAACAGAGCTACGGTTAGAGTGTTATGGGCTTTTGGGATTTAGTTGCATTTTGGTAAATAAAAGGGTATTTCATAAATACCTTCAACTTCAGGGACTAAAATATAATTTATTTGGACACATAAATTGCTTTATAAAAGTTTAGAATTAATTCTGCATATCCAGTATTTTCTAAATTGTTCTAGTGGTTAGGACACTACATTAAAGAGCATCTCCAACAGTTCCCCATTTTAGGTTTGGCATTTTCTCTTATTTGCCAACTCTCAAATCCAAATGCCAAGTCATAAAAAAGGACTTTTCCAATAGTTTGCCAATTTTGATTTGGCAAATGAGTAAAGTGGGCCAGGGAGAGACCGGTAGTTGGCTTCTAATCGCTGAGGCTTCCTGATCGTCCACCAACACAACGCATCCGATCGAGCTCGTATAGTACTGCAGGTTCATCGGCGGCGACGGCGAGCGGAGCAATGGCGCCGGTCATATTGAGGATGGACGTGCACTGCCTCCGATGCGCCCGCAAGATCCGCAAGGCTGTCCAGAACATGCACGGTACCTGCGTTCTCCATGCTCCTGCTGGCCTGCCGCCATTGTTCTGCATGTGCAGCTCTTGTTCTCCCATGGCGGACGAGCCACCTCCTCCACTGCCATCAGCACCTCTTCCATTGCTGACGAGCACCTCCTCCATGGCGCTAGCAGCACACGAATCCCCATCCCATCTCGACGAGCAGCACGGCGAGCACCTCCGCCACCGCCACATGATTTTTTGGATGCATCTGTACAGAACACATGCATGTCGGATGGTGTGAGTGTTGCGGTTATGAAATCATGCGAATCCTAGCTCACCGGAGCTGGAATCGAAGAATCCGACACCCATGCTGCGAGCACGTCGTCGTTGTCCGAGAGGTACCCCTCCTCCTGGCACGAGGGCACGAGCAGTAACAGCGCCGGGCCGAGCACCGCCGCCGCGAGCAGGAGCGAGAAGACGCACCGGAACGAAACCGCCCGCCCGATTGCGGGCGAAGACTCGCCCTCCCCATGGGCATCCGCCTCCGTCTCCGCCGCCCGGCGATCTCGAGGCCTCCCGCGCCGCCGCCGAGCTCTACATCGACGGGCTTCCCCATCCTGAGCGCGCATCTGATTTGCTCGCTCACCCCAACGCTCCCCAAGTCCTCCTCCTCACCACCACCGCCGTGCCGTCACAGACGGACCCGCGCCTGCGCCCTACGATCTAGTGACTTTGCTTGCGGCGCCCGGTGCCCGGTCTCGTGAGTTGCGCCGGGCGCGCGAGGAAAGAAGGAAGCACGGGAGGACAACCGTCGTAGCAATTGCCAAGCCCTCCACCGCGTGCATTTTTGCGCCGCAAGAAGCCTCCAAATGCCAAACTCACTAAAATGCCAAAAGCAATTTGCCAAACTGTTGGAGCATGATTTTAGAGTTTTTTGGCAAAATTTGCAAATGCCAACTCCAATTGCCAAACTGTTGGAGTTGCTCAGTAGAACAAAAAAACAAAAGCATTTTGTATTTATTTTTATCCACCTAAACAGGTTAGTGATCTTATTACTCGAATAATAACATCTTCAATTATATTATTAAACAAAAACTTTTAAACACATTCTTGAAACAATTAGCCAATTTTCTTTTGCTTGTCGTGACCTAAACAAAATTAATGATAGTCATCAGGGGCTAGCACGTAGGGTTACGTAGACTCACAGTGAAGGATTGTAATGGCAAGATGAAGATGTATTTTGAGTTGTATTTCTGGATTTATTTTCTTATAGAAAAACGGCCATAAATCCAATGTGACATCAGCTTGACGTTCATCAAGCTAGCATTTGCGTCATCAGGCTAACAGATCAAAATAGGCGCACGGCGAGGCTGCTTGCTCCGTTGCTTTCCAGCGTTGCGTGTTCGTGTGCGTGCGTGCGTGTTGGCAGGGGCGTGGGGTTGCGGCTGGTGCGGAGCGTAGGCGGCGGCGGCACCATGACTGCCGGCGACAAATTCGCCCACAGGATGAACGAACGGCTACGTAAAAATATGCGTTGAGTTCGTAGGCTCACCACGCGTCCGATAGCGAGGACTTCGACGACTGGGTTGGTGTAGACGGGCGGAGCGACGGTGCAGCGTGGACGGCGGCCGACGCGAGCTCCGGCGGTCCTTGGAAGCACCCGAACGGCCACAGGTCCCGCGGTGAACGATGACGACGAACAGAGCTCCGGGCGGCGGCAACTCGCGGCGCTGTTATGGCTATGGCAGCTTGTGTGAAGGCGACGGCAGTATTGTGAGTGGGTAAAAGGAAAACAGAAGGGTAGCGGCGGTTCTTATAGGCAGCAGGGAGGGCGAGGTCAAGGCCGTGCTTCACGATTGGCTGGCCATGGTGGTCCTTGCCGATCCACGGCGTGCGGTCGGAAGGAGTGGGTCGCGGCTTGGTGACGGATGGCGATGCGCAGCACTCGGCATGGGTCCGGTCAGCGCGGGACGAGGCAGACGCGGGTCAGGAGAAGGCAGTCCGCGCGGCTCCGGTGCTGGCGGATGGAGCATTTGCTCGGTCGTGAGGTAGGGGAAGCACCTGACGTGTGAGGCCGGACTGGGCTATGGTGCATGGTTGCCAGTGCTGTGTGTGGCTCACGCGAAAGGCAAAAGGAGTCGGTGCATGCCTGGGTCAGATTTGCGCTGGCTGCTTGCAGTTGGGCAGTGAGAGTACAGAAGCATGCATCCACGAAAAGCAAGCAGCTAGTTACGTGATATAGATAGGAGGCCTAGTTACTAATTAGTTGTCGCTTGATGAGCATCACGTGACTAGCTGTAACCTGACTACGATCGAGCTATGTATTAAGGTAGGTGGATGAAGGTCTCGAGACGCCGGCACCGCCGCGCTCGCCGCCGCCGTCACCTCCAGGTGCGGTTCAGAGATATGACCAAGTTCCAGTTGCCTTCCTGCTCTCGACGGCTACATGAAGGTGCCGATCGGCACAGCTTCTAATCTGGGCGCGCAGGCCCGAATTCGCTAAACCTTCCAGTCCGGGCCGAATATACGCTTGTTGGGCCTCTTGTTTCGGACCGGCCTGCCCGCCGAGACTGGTACAGCGTCTCCATATTCAGAGTCTTCAGTCACCGGCATGGTGATGGGAGCAGGGGCGTGGTCGGTGACACTCCCCCCCCCCCCCCCCGTTGAGAGCCTGCTTGACCCCAAGCAGGTGCTCGAGGAAACTGTTGGCGAAGAGGTACTTCATCTTCCCAGGTGCTGAGTTCTTCAGGCATAGATGACCAGCTCACAAGCACTTGCGGAACCGCCTGATCACGATCACGACGAAAACGACGATCCAGCACTTTCATGGGTACCTGAAACTCATCAGTGGGATCTGGCATGGATGAACTTACAGTTGCTGTCGAAGGTACAGCTTTCTTGAGTAAGGAAACATGAAACACTGGATGTATGAGGCAGTTGTCAGGTAGCTTCAGTTTATAAGCAGCTGTGCCAACTTTCTTCAGAATGAGGAATGGCCCGAAGAATTTGAAGGAAAGCTTGTTAGAGGATCTAGGTGCCAGAGAGCTCTGGACATATGGTTGAGCCTTCAGATAAACCATATCTCCTACATCAAATTCTCTAGGAGACCTGTGTTTGTCAGCTTGATATTTCATCTTGTTTTGAGCCCCGATGAGATGTTGCCTAACAGCTTGCTGCATGAGGTCTCTCTCCTTGAACCAAGCATCTAGATCTTCATGATGGCAACAGTTTGAAGATTCAATACCAAAGTGACGTGGTTCATGCCCATAAAGTACCTTGAATGGAGTAGTACCCAGAGAAGAGTGATAAGAGGTGTTGTACCAAAATTCTGCTAAAGCAAGCCATTTATGCCATTTAGTGGGACAAGTATGGACAAAGCATCGAAGATATGTTTCTAGACACTGATTTACTCTTTCTGTCTGTCCATCTATTTCTGGATGGTAAGCAGTGCTCAATTTCAGATCTACATTCATCATTTTGAATAACTCCTGCCAAACAGAGCTAGTGAACACCTTGTCCCTATCGAAACCATCATCATAGGAAGCCCATGGAGTTTGAAAATATTGTTCATGTATTGCACAGCTACTTGGAATGCTGTGTAGGGGTGAGATAATGGCAGGAAATGAGCATATTTTGAAAACTTGTCCACCACCACAAGAATGCTGTTGAAGCCATTGGATCTGGGCAGTCCTTCAATAAAGTCAAGGGTGACAACCTGCCAAGCACCTTCTGGTATGGGAAGAGGAGCTAACAGTCGTGATAGGCCACCCTTTCTCGACTTAGCTTGTTGACGGATCGAGCACTGAGCCACAAATTCTTTCACAGATTGTTTCACTCTCATATAGGTGGCTTCATAGCCAGAATGTCCTCCTATAGCACTGGAGTGAAAAGAATGAAGCAATTTGTTTTGGAGTGGTATGTCAGTGTCAATCCAGATCCTGCCCTTATATCTGATGATACCATTTTGCAATGTATAAGCACCTTGAGGAGAGGTAATAGAGAGCTCTGACAAAAGTTTTGTAGCAGCAGATGAATGGGTATAGGAATCTTGAATTTCCTGTAACCACAAAGGCTTGGCAACTGACAGAGCTGAAATGTCATAGACTGGGGAAGATGATACTCGAGATAGAGCATCCGCCACTCTATTTTCCACTCCCTTCTTGTACAATATTTTGTAATTCAGTCCCATTAACTTTGTTAGTGCCTTGTGCTGCCATGCAGTTGTAAGTCTCTGATCTTCTAAATGAGTCAAACTCTGTTGATCAGTTACAATGTAGAAAGAGGAAGACTGCAAATAATGGTACCAATGCTCTACTGCCATTAAAATAGCTAAGTATTCTTTTTCATAGGTAGAGAGGCCTTGAGCTTTCACCCCCAGTGCATTGCTGACATAAGCAATTGGGTGGTTTTGTTGCTGGAGGACTGCTCCTATACCCTTAGCAGATGCATCAGTCTCTATGACAAATGGCAAGTCAAAATTGGGTAATGCTAGTACAGGAGTAGAAATAAGAGCTTTCTTCAATGTTTGAAAAGTTGTTTCAGTTTCAGACGTCCAAATAAATTGAATGCCCTTCCTCAAGAGATTAGTGAGAGGTTTAGCTATCAACCCAAAACTTGCCACAAATCTTCTATAATAGCCTGCCATACCCAGGAAACTTCTTAGATCCTTGACATTTTCTGGAGTGGGCCAATCCCTGATAGTTGCTATCTTGGATGGATCTGTTGCCACACCCTGGGCACTGACAATGTGACCCAAATAAGTTAATTGTTTCTTGGCAAAAGAGCACTTAGACAGTTTTACATGGAAGTCATGTTTCTGTAGTATAGGAAGTACTTGCTGGATATGTTGCATGTGATCTGCCCAGTTCTTACTGTAGATAAGAATATCATCTATGAATACCACAGCACACTGTCTAAGTAGTGGAGCTAGCAGAATATTCATGACTGTTTGGAATGTGGCTGGACCTCCAGTGACACCATATGGCATAACATTGTACTCATAATGCCCATTATGAGTTTGGAAGGTCTGTTTTATATTCTTCACCCTCTGCCATTTTGATTTGGTGAAACCCCGAGCATAGGTCAAGAGTGGTGAACCATTGTGCCCCTTTGCAATTCTTCTAACAATTCTTCAATAATGGGAAGTGGATACTTGTTCTTTTTTGTTATAGTATTTAACCTCCCCAGAATCCACACATAGGCGCCAGTCACCGGTCTTTTTCCTGACTAAAAGCACTGGAGAAGAATAAGGACTGGTGCTAGGTTTAATCCATCCCTTCTGAAGCATATCATCTATTTGGGTTTCAATCTCTGTTTTCTGGGCTGGATTGTACCTGTAGGGTCTCAGACTGAAAGGCTGAGCCCCATCAATCAATGGTATCTTGTGGTCTCCCACTCTGGATGGTGGCAACTTTGATGGTGGAGCAAAGACATCGGGGAATTGCTCAATGATAGCCTAGCGCAGATCTGGTGGAATCCCCCTCATTGATCTCATGACGACTTCATAGCTTGCAATTGGGCAAAGATACATAATAGAGTCGGTTTTGTCAAAAGCTTGTAATTGATGTTGAGAGATTGGAGGCCCCATGTGGGCAATGGGACTGATGCCCACCAAAGTGTGATCAACTGCTGATTGTTAGTGACTTTGATCCACTTGTCCTCCCAAAGGGTTTTGCATAGGGTCGTGGCGACCAACCAATCAACTCCCGAATGATATCATAGCCTTGAAGTTTGAGAATCTTGAATGTTGTTGTAAAAGTATGGCCCCGACATTCCCAAACTTGGTTAGGGAGCTCATAAGCACAAGTCAATAGTTCACCATTGGCCACTTGCACATTGACTGAATTAGGCAGTGGTTGCCAAGGTTGGACAGACTGGGCAAATTCTTCACTGACAAAACTGTGGGTGCTCCCAGAATCCAGCAATATGAAAATTTCTTTCCCATTCAGATGGCCTCTTAATCTGAATGTTTGAATACCTTCTATACGAGAATGGGCTTGAATAGAGATAGAGCGAAGTCATCACCCGAGTCGATTCTTCAATATGTTCAGATTCACGAGGTTCTTCCCGGTCGGGTAGACATTGCCAAAGTTGTTCCATAACTTGTAGAGAGACTCGTAGGGCGACACTTATGCTTTGAGGTCCCCATTTCTCACCACATTTGAAACAAAGGCCTTTGGATCTTCTAAATCTCTTCATTGCTGTTATCTTGTCATCGCCAGAGGGATGTGGGCTTGGCCAGATAAACAACTTTTCTGTCTTCAAATTTCTTCAGAAATTCAGTCTTGGAGGAATCAACATAATTCTTCTTGGAACTTGAGGAATGAAAACCAGAATCAATTTTCTTCAGAGGATGATCTCCCATTGCTTCCTCCTGTATCAATGCAAGAGAGGTAGCAGTATCTAGGTCTGAAGGCCTATGAATCATAAGAACCGCTCTAATCTCTTTCTTTAAACCATCAACAAATCTATTGGTAATTGCTGTATGGGAAAAATTGGGATCATGGGCCAAAAGCTGGTGTACTATGTCACTAAACTGCTCAATATACTCGACAACAGTAGTGGTCTGCTTAAGATGGAAGAATTGTCTAAGGAGCTGATTGTGTTCATCCTTATCAAATCTATTGCACACAGCATGAACAAATTCCTCCCAACTCATAAGCCTAACCTTAGCCTCTACTGTCTGAAACCATAAAGCAGCAGAACCTTCTAATCTCATGGTTGCATAACGAACCCACTTAGTTGGATCAATAGAGTACACATCAAAGTATGTCTCACATCGCTTGACCCACAAACGAGGGTTAGAACCATCAAACTTATGCAGATCTACGTTGGGTATAGGTGGTCGGATATGGTGGAAATAGATTCTATCAGCGGTAAAGGTAAATCAAGCGGCCGGGGGACTTAGTAAAGTGCTTCGGACCTATAGGAGGGTCGGCCCCGGCGACGGTGAACACCGCCCCAAAGCCACCCTTGCCGTGGCCACTTGGCCCCGACGCCGCCCGTCGGGGTGAAGCTCCGCATGGGCGGGCTCGGCATCTTGTTGGTCGGAGAGGCGGTGAAGTGGTCCTCCCCCGAATTACTGAAAACGCGGGAGTCGCCGCGATGGTGACGCCTCCTTGGTCCTCAACAACATGCTCGTCGGCGAGGTTGGCCGTGGGAAGCAGCTTCTCCGGCGCCGTGTCCACGCGCTTCGGTCGATCGAGCATGTTGCTCTCGAGCTCGTTCACCCCGACCGTCGACCCGGCGGCCTCCACTTGAGGAGCTCGGTCTTCACCGTGGTAATTCGCCCGCATCTCCTTCATGTCCTTGGTAGACTGGGTCAAGAGACCCAGAATATGTTCCATCTGCTCCTCCGGCGATGCCATGGCTAAGCTCTGACGAGTGAGGTAAGGGTGATGTGCCAGGACGGGATGTGGGGAAAATTTGGGGAAAAATTGGGCGTGGAGGTGGATCGGAACGGAGCTGATACCGGTGTAACCTGACTACGATCGAGCTATGTATTAAGGTAGGTGGATCAAGGTCTCGAGACGCCGGCACCGCCGCGCTCGCCGCCGCCGTCACCTCCAGGTGCGGTTCAGAGATATGACCAAGTTCTAGTTGCCTTCCTGCTCTCGACGGCTACATGAAGGTGCCGATCGGCAGAGCTTCTAATCTGGGCAGCGCAGGGCGAGAT
Source organism: Hyparrhenia diplandra (assembly GCA_015847255.1). NCBI lineage: Eukaryota > Viridiplantae > Streptophyta > Magnoliopsida > Poales > Poaceae > Hyparrhenia > Hyparrhenia diplandra. Next base: position 68,931 of record JADLZK010010648.1, on the reverse strand, counting down.
TCGCTAAACCTTCCAGTCCAGGCCGAATACACGCTTGTTGGGCCTCTTGTTTCGGACCGGCCTGCCCGCCGAGACCGGTACAGCGTCTCCATCTTCAGAGTCTTCAGTCGCCGGCATGCTGATGGGAGCAGGGGCGTGGTCGGTGACACTTGCTAACGGGGAATTAGTATACATATATGTATATATACATTATATACACCTACACATACATGTTTGTAGGGTCTGATGGTGTATGCCGGCTGCAGGCTACGTGCAAGGTACGAATCGTATGTGTAGAGGCAGGCTTACATGTCAGGGTAGTCAGGTTGGGTACGTGAGTTACGTGTGTGTGTGTGTGTATAGAACCAAAAACCACAACGTGTACATAGGTATCATCGGTGGACGCTGATCAGCTTGTATCTTTGGTGCATGTACGGCTCAAATTGCCTTCGGGAAGGTCAGCCCGGCTCAGTAGTTAAACGTCATCACACGAGTCGGCTAGCTCGGCATCATGACTTGAGATCGGTTCGCTTGGACTCAAAGTCTGACTTTACACACAGCATGATGTAACAGAGAAGCCCATCGTGTCCTCAAAACGAGGAGCATGACCCTGTACACAGCTCGCTCGACAGCATTACGGCACGGCAACACCGAAGTCCGGATCGACACGAAGTAGAGCACGTTGTCACCAAAACGAGGCAGCTCTGCGGCGAATCAACGCAGGTGGCCGCGAGCAATAATGGAGACTTGTCACTGAGAACCCGGCGCCGCTCCACCTCAATACGGTCAGTTTTCATCTATTGTTTGCATCTAAACCACATCATCAGTTGATACACTTCAATCAAAGATATATAATTCGTTGTTGTTTTCCTTCCATACAGTTGGTATGGGTTTATTTGGAGTACAAGTAGCAGACTCATGATGAACTTGCTCACTTATCTTAAAAAATGATGAACTTGCTCATACCGTATACTCATGCCATATAGATCCATAACAATTTACCATGGAACACATCTATGCTAGGTGCTATTTTTGATATTGTTTAATGTGCACTGTAGGTGATCACGATGATCACTTCAGTGTGGAGATATATTATGCAGGATTTTTTGTGGACTTGGCAAGGAAAGGATATATATATACATATGGACAACAAGATAGATTGGTTTGATTTTACAATAGTGTACATGGTCCCTCTTGTATGTTCAGGAATTTTTGGAGATTCTGAAATGCACGAACGCTGCATTTGCAAGAGTTTACTGGTGTGAGCCTGGAAAGATAGTGGCTGATGGACTGAGAACTTGGAAGTGTGATGCTCATATCATTGCAATGATAAATGAGAGTGCTACTTGCAAGAACATCTTGATGTACGTCGACCATTCAAATTTCCTTGAAAGACAGAAATTTTTTTTCTTGAAAGGCAGAATAGTGATGTTGCACAAGTTGCTCGTGTAGACAGTAGTATCCAAGAGAGGAAGTCTACTTTTGTTGAGGGGACAAGCACAAGTTACCAAGAAGGCATTAAGATAGAAGATGGTGGTGAGAGGGAATTACATGCAGATTTTGATGCGGTTCGATTTTGTTGACAATGACTACGAGTAGGTGCAAAATCTGAACAAAAGAAGCTGAGAGTGACTAAGATCAAGGAAAAGTTGCCGCTGTCCAAAACAGAAACAAAATCGAGATGCTTAGTCGGTTTACCAAAGTGGCAAGAAAAAGAAGTTACAAGAGCTTAGTGCAAAGAAGCTGAAGGAAAAGGGCTTAGCATGGGTTCCTAAAGAAAGTATTCAAGCTCAAAAGGATGGTGCTCAAGCAAGTGGTGCAATGAACTAAAAGGAGAGAAGGAGATTCAAGAAACAATTGCCAAGTTGGAAATTGGCACCAGATCATCAAAATTATTGGCCATGGCATCATTCATATTCTCTGCATATACCTATGTGGAATTAATCCTATGGTATGCATGGTTTTCCCTCAGCTTCCTGTTTTTGATCCCGGTATGGATTTTTATATAATGGAGGGTTGCCAAATTATTATGCTCACCAATGATCAAGAGCGAAATATTCTATTTCGCTATGCATACTCATGTGGATGAATTCATATGGTCGATACTTTCTTATCGTCCATAGAATGCAACATAGCTGATGAATGCTTGCGGACATCGTGCTATTGGAAAGACCCCAATGGAATTTACTTTGATGACTTAAGGCCGGGGGGCATGATGATATGATTTTGTTTGTCAAGGAGGAGCCTTGCCGATTTTGAGTCACTACAAGAGGATTTGTTTCCGTTTCTCTAGAGCCGATTGATAAACGGCTCCATATCGTCTTGTAGCTTGAAGAAGGGGTTGCGTTAGCCATCCTATGAGAGCAAGTCGGCGATGAAATTGGCATTAAACTATGGCTGACGCATGCATGACAAAACCTAGAAGCCGATTATACATTAAGTTAGTCGAGCTTTTAAGAATTCTCTATCAACATCACCAATCCTTCATACATCTGAGTGGATCTTCATCCATATTGCATATCATCGCCAAAGAGAGCGCATCGGTGTTCCATTGATTTTGATAAGACAAAAGAAGGGATGTATTATCGTTTATATCAATTGGTGTCTTCTTGACTCTATAATAAGGTTTGCCCATATTTTAATATATATATATATGCTTGACACTATACTTTTCTTGTGATAAGATAAGACATTATCTTTTGCTCAGTACATGTGTCATTGCATGGCAGCCAATATGATAGATCATATGTTATATCGGCTAATCCTCATTGTTAGGATAGGCAAGTGGGCATACACATGAATTGATTGTAGTTTGGCTCTTTAACCATTGGGTATTTTTGAAAAGTCACAACCTCATCAATTTGGTTATTAAGCATGGAGTTGATTAAGATCAATTACTTGCTTGTTACCCATGGTGGCTTTATTTCGATTAATCGGCTTGCAAAAGGGCCAAGATGTTGGTAAACTCACTATTTCTCATAATGGTGTTGTTTGAAACATTAAGCCGATTAATACTACATTTGCACAATATTTAAGCCGGATATGAAGTTCTTTTATTTGGCTTGGGAATATTGCACTCCATATAGGTAAAACATGCTAAGAGCATCTCCAAGAGCTCTTGTATATTTGATGAGTTAGCTAAAAAAGAAAACTTCATCAAAACTCAGATCCAACAGACTCTTTATTTTGCTCAGCTAGCTATCCTGTTTTCTATTTCCTCCCTGGCCAAAAATAGAAGACCTGTCCCTCTAGTCATCTTCCCCTCTCCGTGCATGTTGGATTTAGAGAAGCTGTTGGATTTCATCATTTTTTGCTAGCTATTTCATTTTACATAGCTAAATTAGGATTTTAGCTACTCAGAGATACAAGAGCTCTTGGAGATGCTCTAAGGCCTATGGTGACTCTTTGTTGATAGTACAACAAGTGGTTAGCAAGTTTCAATATTTAAAAGAGGTCACCATTTGATACACATCATGATATATGCTTTGACATTGATGCATTTGCCAAATGCTGAATTTGGCATATTCCAAGGCATAAGGATTTGAAGGCCAACATGTTAGCTCAACACACATTTCGTTATGACGTCGGTGGGCGTAATTTTCATATACAAGAAAAGCCGATGCGTGAAGATATGAAAATTTTCATAACCAGTCGACGAGCCGACCTCACCAATTCAGCTCAACCGACTCTAGATGCTGGCTTGGCCAAGTTCGCCCTAGTCAGCTAAGACGACTGCTACAGTCAACCTAGCCGACCTCCCTATGGCTAGCCTCCAGTCGCCTAAGCTGGATGCTACAGTCAGCCTAGCCGATTGTAACACCCTAAAAAATTGCACTTTTGAAAATAGATTTAAATAGATTTATTTATGTATTTTTGGTGTTCATGAAACATAAGAAAATAAAATTTTTCATCAAATTAAAATAAATCATAAGGTAGTAACATGTATGTGCATTCATGCTAGAGTATTATTATTTTTGAGATGACTGGTTTTGCCTGAAACTGAAAAGGGTTTGCAAATCCATTTTAAAAGTTCATTGAAAATCTGTTTGAAATAAAAAGAAAAGGATTTCTTTTCCTGTTCCCCATCTTCTTCCATTTCGGCCTGGCACCCCAACTGTTGGCATGTTTCCTCCCTCTCTTTTGATCAGGCCCGAGTGGCCATTTCTCTTCACTTGGCCCGCTGCAGACACTACCAGAATCCAGAATAGCCTTGAGTGCCAAAAACCGCCAAGGAAAGAGGAAAAACCGCCAAGGAAATTATCCTTGACCATACACCGTCAAGCAAAAGCACTCAAGAATAGAGTGTAAGGGAAATTCATTTCCTTGGCGGTTTCAACACTCAAGGATAATTTCCTTGGAGGCTAACCGCCAAGGAAATCACAACCTGACTTAATTTGCCACATAGTCAAGGAAATGGTGGAGCCGCCAAGGAAAGAAGTTTTCTTGAGGGCCAACAGCTGCCAAAGAAAGAAATTTTCTTGAGGGCCAACAGCCGCCAAGGTAATAGATATTTCCTTGGCTGTTCTTGACCGCCAAAGGTAACTTCGATTTCCTTGGAGGCTGACTCTCAAGGAAATGCATACGAGCAACAAAAAAAAAATATGTAAATTTTAGTATTCTAGTTAGCAAACTAAATTGCCAATGATGACATCCATATAAACATTTATTATACTGATCCATGTATCTCTGACTGAACACCAAGCATTCCAATCATAAACACTTGCATCTCAATTACATGTAGATGACACATACAAATCATAGAGACCATTTGAATTTACATCCCATAGATCAAAACTGTAAAATGATTTTATCATACAACTTACCATTAATATAGTCAGGTCGATATAAACTTAGTAGCACTGCATCTGTTCAATAGAGATGCATATGGACTTTGAGCTAATATCCTATACTGTTGCCAATTGGACCTAATATCCTATAAGCTAAACTTAATACTATGTTCATGAGCATGTACCTTCCCCTTTAGTTGCTCCAAATCCTCATTTTCTTGCAAAAAGCAAAACAACATGTCAAAAATGCATAACAGCATGAGCTAAATACAGAAGTTCTGTAAGGCCTGAACTAAAATGTACTATGTTCATGAGCATGTACCTTTCCCTTTAGTCTTGTGCTCTAGATCCCTCATTTTTTTTCTTGCAGAAACAAAACAAAATGTCAAAAATGGATAACATCATGGGAGCTTAATGCAGAAGTTCTATAAGGCCTGGACAAAAATGACTAACGTATTTAGATAGAGCAGCCCAGCCAGCGTTCCCTCCTTTCTTCTTGGGCGCCCGAAGCAAAACGGCCCATTGGTCAAGCTGCAGCGCCCTGCCTTTCCCTCTCTCTCGCTGACATCAGGCGCTGCGTTAGGGCCGTCTCCTTCCTCCCGTGCTCGCATTGGACTCTGCCACGCTGCCAAGATCCCACGAAACCCGGGTCCCATTCCTGTTTCAGCGGCGCACCAAGCCCTATAAGAGGCAGCCGCAAGCACCACCAGGTCTTCTTTCCCAACTCTCCGCAGCAGCAGCGTCGCACGCCCGAGCCTCGCACCGCAAAAACCCTAGCCGCCATTGGAGCTCCACCACGGAGCTCGATTCCGCTGTTCCTTCGCTTCATTCGATCGTAAGCTGCATGACGAGTTTTGCCTTGATCTCAAGAACTCGCCAAAGTCTTTTTTCCCTTTTGTTTTGTGTTGTTTTTCGCTCACCACGACGCCTTGCCGAACTTTGCAGAGCTTGCCGTCCGCCTTACCGAGCTGCCCATTTTTTTAAAAAAGAGTTTTATAACTCGGCTTTTCAGAAAGCCAACACAGTTTGTTACATCATCCATTTTGCTGGGGTTACCAGCTACATTAACAGGCTCAATAGAACGAAAACGAAACAAGAACAGATAACAGCTAGCTAAATCTCTATTACATCCGTGGAGAATAAACTAATTGGCGTCAACTGATTGATCCACTCCAGGACGTCCTCCTTGATCTGCATTTCTCGGCTTCTGTCTTGCTCCTTAAGCAGAATCGCCCATTTCTGCATAAACGAAATTGCATGGAATATGATATCAACTGGTGTCTTAGGAAAAGATTTCTCGATAGCCATTTTGTTTCTATTAGTCCATAACACCCAGGCAAAACAGGCAAACAGGAATAAGATAATCTTGGCAAGCATGGGACCCTTCCCATAAACCCATCTATATGTAAGATCAGCTAACGATGTAGGACATTCCTGTAGATGCCAAACCTCCTTTATCACACCCCAAACGAATCTAGCCATGTGACATTTAAACAGAGTGTGTTCTACACATTCAGGTCCATCTCCCAAACAGCACTCACCTGATCCTTTCCACCCCCTCTTGATTCGTTCTTGTGCAACCTGTAGCTTATTATTGAATACTTGCCAAAGAAAGAATCTTATTTTTAATGGAACTTTACTTTTCCAAATATGCCCAGCCATCCTGCTCAGCATCCCTCTATCAGTGATAAATCTGTATAATGGCTTGGTGGTATATTTCTTAGATTTATCCAACTCCCATATCACCTCATCTATGTTATCATTTAACACCACATTTTCTAGGATCTCTTTTAGTTCTAACCATTTATCAAATTCCCCAACAGTAAGAGCCCTCTTGAAGTCAACCATCCAATCCCCTTCATCCCAACAATCACTCACTAGACATTCAGGGTCCCTGGTTAGAGAGTATAGCTCTTCATATGCTACACAAAGAGGGACCTTCATAATCCAACAGTCTTGCCAAAACCTGCAAGTAAGACCATTACCGAGCTGCCCGTCGCCTGCAAGTCATCCCCGTCCTTGTTTTTGTCCTAGGTGAGATCCCCGTCCCTCCGCGCTTTCTTTTGGTATCGATCCCGTGCGAACCGTGGTATATTGAGCGGTTTTAGTTTTTTGGCGAAGCTTCCGCCCGTCGCCCGCCAATAGCGCCGCCCCGCTATCCTTAACCTCCGGCTGGCAGCACCGCTGTCGTACCCTGATCTAATCCTAACCATTAGATCCAGATCCAACGACCCATATCTAAAGATACCCCTTCGGCCGGTTATTTTGCACATAGGCCCCTGTATATTTTTAATGTATTGACCCATCATCCTTTGCATTATCTATCTGTACGCTTTTATCCCTAGAAAGCGTAGTTTGTGTTTATCAGTTTCAAGATACGCTTTCATGTATTTACAAAACTGCCACTTTTTTTTTTTTTTTGCTCATACAATCCACGTTTTAGCTCGATTCGATCCGTTCAAGTTGTGTTAGGTTCGTAATTTTATAATCTACATGTTTATCTTACTGCAAACCATGTTTGAAACTTTTCAAAATTTGAGCTTATATTTAATTTATTAATGCTAAACTGGTTTAATTCACAAACTTCTCCATTCTAGCTCTGTTTTCGGTGATCTTCGCGTCCGTGTGATCATAGTGACGTGTAGATTAGTTTTATAAACATTTCAACTTGTTTTTCTACTGTTGGTGTACTGTTCTAATTGTCTCTTATTTGTTATGCATGATTGGATCCATATGATTGTGTGTTGTTGATTGGAACCAAGTAGACAACGAAAGCGATTCATTGAAGATCGTGAATTCCTTGAAGATCGGGATCCTCGGAAGTTCTTTTGAAGGTTTAGCTACAAGAAGGATATAATTTTAAGGCAAGTATAGCATGAGACTATTCTTGTTACCTATTCACTTTACAACTACAATTCATGCAAAAGATGTGTCTAATTTGTCACCCTAAGGACTCCCCTAGATGTTGATGGCTTAACCTTGTTACCTATGGGTTTAATTGCATATGGGTAGTTCTTGTTAGTGCTTTACTTAATTAATGATGAAGTGAATTTTGGTTAATGGATATATGCAATGATGGATAAAATATGTTTTTTAGCAACATGAATTATAGGGCGAGAGAACTCATGCTTTTACATGATGTTCTTGGCTCTCCGTAAGGACTTATCTGTTTGTGAACCTCCGGGATATACAAGACAACTATGGGGGTCACATGGCTCTAGCTTTAGTCGGTCAAAGGACCTTGTTTATCTTTGTTGATGGCTACCAAAATGGAACAAAATGGGTTGGAGCCCTATTGCGATTAACATTTTTAGACGATCCTTTGAAAGTCTTTATGTGATTTTCATTGTTTTAGGGAGTCGAGACCCATGCATTTGGAAATCATGACCCATAGTGAAAGTGTTTACCTCTGCAGAGTTAAAAACTATTATAATAGCTATTATAATAGCCAGTATTCGGGTCATGAACGGCCTTGGAGACATAGCGGAATAGATGATCACTGGGTAATGAGATTGAGATGATGTTGACATATTGATTTTAAGATGATGATGGATCTAGAACTGTATGTTGATGATGGACTATCATGAGAATGTTATAATAATGATGATCATGTGGGTTTTGGGTTAAGCATAACTCATTGCTAAATAAATGCTAAATCTTTTGTCTTATTAAAATGCTAATCCGTCACAAAACCAACGTGTCATCCTTTTGAGCCTCATAACCCCATGTTATATTTGCCGAGTTCAACATGAACTCACTCTTGCTATTTCCCATACCTCGGGAGGAGTTTAGGCTTGTGATCAACCGTTAGTTGGTCCTCGTGGAGTCTACACTGAAGATCGGAGTGCTTTCAAGCTGTTTGCTAACTATGGTTATATTCTTTTTTATATAATGTACATTATGTATTAAGCATTGTTAATTGATATTGTGAGATTTAACTTCCAGGCCTCACATATGGTGTACATTCGGTTTTGTCCTTAAAATCGGGTGTTACACCGATTCCCTTATTGTCAGCATGTCCACTTAGCCCGAGAGCGTCCGAAATCGGCCAAATTCAATCTCTACTGATTTTGGAGCCGATTTGTAGTATTGGAGGACTCCCTTGTTGAAATATTTATAGGATCCAAATGCTAAAGTTGACAAGAGTATTCGGCGGAGCGCATTTAAATATACATTGCATAATGATGAGCTATATCGAGAACCGCTAAAGATTTGTCGTAGAAGTGCTTAGGATCTAATCAAGCAAGAGTAGCTATAGGGGAAGTCGATGAAGGTATTTGTGGCACGCATCAATTGGCTCCGAAAATGAAGTGGTTATTAAGAAGAGCAGGTTTCTATTGGCCTACTATGATGGCCGATTTTTACGTTGCTGCAAAGGTTGTGAAGAGTGCCAAAGGTTTAAGAATATTCAGCTGGGACCTACTGCTATGCTTCATCCTATCATCAAGCCATGGCCTTTTTTTAAGCGGTTGGGGGCTAGATTTCATTGGCCAAATTCATCCCCCATCTTGAAAGGGACATCGATTTGTCCTTTGGTTGGTACTGAGACTACTTCACTAAATGGTCCGAGGTAGTTCCTTTGAAGAATATGACTAATAAGGAGGTGATTGACTTTATTACTGAACACATTATCCATAGATTCGGTATTCCTCGAACATTAATTATGGATCAAGGAACATCGTTTGCGTCCAAGGAACGGTGAGAGAGTTTGCTGAATTATACAAGATCAAATTGCTCAAATCATCTCCGTACTATGCTCAAGCTAATAGCGAGGCTGAGTCTAGTAATAAGACTTTGACCAAGCTTATCCAGAAGAAGATTGAGTAGAATCCAAGGAGGTGGCATGTTGCCGAGGCATACAACAAGAAAGTCAACAGCAAATTCTTCCAAGTGGGAGAATTAGTGTGGAAAACTGTTGGCGGTGGTTATCTACCATTTTACACCGCCAACTCATGATTATTTAATACAAAAACTATACACTTGTACCAAGATTTCTCTTACTACTAACCTAGTTCCACATGTATTCCAAGAAAAGATGTTTTGCAGGTTCAAACTTGGAATTAGGTAAAAATACGCCAAACAAGACGGGAAGCGCATTACAGAATTGCGCTATGTCCAAGGGAAAGCAAGCAGGCCAAATCCATGACAAACCGGGTCGTTGCACCACCGGGGGCGTGATCCACAATGGTCCACAAGCCCACCACCGAAAAGACGGTGCCGAGGCGGGCTGTAGCCGCGTGGGTCACCACCTCGGTCGAGGCCAATCGCGCCCAAATTTGGATGGCGGTTCGCCCCGAGACTCCAACAGCGGTTGCATGCGGTGGAAATTTGAACTCCGTGTCAAAACCTGCTGAAACCAACCTGGAGATGCCTATATAAAGAGGCCACTCCTTATTCAAGAAACATCACACAAAGATCAAGAGCACCACTTCTAGTTTGAGTTTCCACTCCAAAGGGCTTTGCCCTAGTAGCTAGCTAGAGTTGCAAAGGAGAGATGTGAGGAAGAGAGCGGGGAAGTGCCGGACTTGTCGGTGTCTCTCCGGGCTTGTACCTCTATGAGCATGCACTTGGCTCCCTAGCGGGATCTTGGCTAAGTAAGTGTTCATGATTCGTATATTCTTTTATGTCTTTTGTTTAGTAGAGCATTACCATTACTTGTTTTTTGGGTTAGTCAGTCCGTCCCCCATGGTGGATGCTCTAGTAGAGGGCCCCGATAAAGGCGGGGATACCCCCTGCGGCGACGCTAGAGTAGTAGTCCATAGCGTAGACATGGTGTATGCAGGCTAGAGGCTACATTCGCTTGTTTGTTTAGCCTCGTAGTGAGGTAGGCGGCAGGTGGTAATAGCCCCCGTCCGTCCCTAGTACTCCTCCACGTTTGGCTAGAGAGTAGAGCCGGAGGCCGACATCACCGGCGTAACCAGTGCGATCCTATTGTGAAGTGAGCAAGTAGAAGTAGAGTATCGCTATCCTTTAAGACATAAGAGCTAAAGGAATCCATCTCTACCCTTTCATCTCTACCCATGTGTTGTCCTTAGATGAATTAGCTAGAAGAGAATACCTCTTTCCCTCGTGGAAATATGATACCACTCGAATACTTCCTGGTGAACGCTACAACGGTAATTCCGCGCGCTTGCGGACTATTTCCTCGCTTACGCTAAGAAATACCAACAAGCTTTTAAAGCGCCGTTCTTTGGGAACGGTTGCTATCTTCTTCGAACCTAATTTGTCCTCGTATTTTTTTCTTTTATACTTTTATTTTTATAAAAATCAAAATAGTTATTCCTCTTTCTTTTTACACCATGAAGCCAACTTCAAATTTAAATCCTTCGCTTCAAAGGGGGAGTTCACAAAGCCACCATCTTTTTAAAATCAAAACTTTCATCCGGCGATGAACTTCTCCTGTGTTTAAAAGCCTATGTTTGGGCGCAACCCTTCTCTGGGTTTGTTAATGAAGATCCTTTTTAGCCACCTGCAAGTTTTTGAGGAGATATGTTCATGCAAGGCGTTTTGGGCATGACACAAGAAATTCTCAAGTGGAAGTTGTTTCCATTCTCCCTCATAGGGGAGGCGGAACAATGGTTCACTAATGCCGTAAGAAGTGCGAATGGGGATTGGAAAGAGCTTAGAGACAATTTTTGCCTTGCATTCTTCCCCATCAACACCCTACCAAGGGCAATCCTCGATTTCGAGTAGAACGAGAAGGAATCCATAGGTGCAGCCTAGGCTAGATTTTCAAAGTTGATACATGCTAGCCCAGACTTGTCATTACCCGATAGTATACTTTTGCATCTCTTTTGTTCGGGTCTTGACATAGACACTGCTCTATGCCTTGACATGACCACCGGAGGGTCATTTACATATAAAACTATGACGGAACAAAGGAAAATCCTTGACCACATCCTAGAGAAGCACGCTTCTCCCGTCATAAAAACAAAACCCCACCAAAACAAGGGCATGTCAAGCTTTGAGAAGCCCTCATCAGCCGAATCCATACCCTTTCCATCCTTAGGATCGACTGTTGAGACCTCACCCAAACCACGAACACCGAAGGAAAAGAATAATTCATCCTTCGGAGTTCGAATGAATTCGAGGATTATGGCAATACCTCAATCCTCTCATGGCGCCAAAAACCACACAATAAATGAAGTCCTCCCTAGAGCTAAACCATCAAGGAAATGGTTAATGGAAGTCAAACGTTCTTCTAAAGCAATTCAGATTCTTTGACCTTCCAACACCATTCCTTGTTTGTTAAAGGGGACTTCTGTGGAGGCCCTACACAACCTCACAGTCGGGACTAATATCATGTCACAATTCTCAGCGGAAACCCTTTTGGGCAACATACCGCTAGTCCCGACTGATAAACCATTCAAAAGTCCATCCGGGGCTTATCTTTGAGTGTTGTGGGATCGCAAGGGCGTGCCATTGGAAATTAACAAAACTAAGGTTCTCTTGGACTTCCATGTCTTTCCCATCCTCGATTTCAAACTTCCGATAGGCTACCCACTTGAAAATCTTTTTCACAAAAAACTTTCCCATGGGAACCTTGATGAAAAGTTGGGAGAAGTTTCTTCCACCACTCCAAACCCATGCCCCAAAAGTCTAGTGGCCAAGCAACATCCCAACAATGACCCATTTGAGGAGGAGAAACTCATATCCCCGTTCATTTCACATCCTTATGAAATAGAACGTGCATCTTTTGCCTCACTCAAACAAAAGCCATGTCCCTCGGCCATCAAGGCGTTGTTCTCGATAATGAACGAGAATCAACGTTGATCCTTCATGAAAACTCCCATGCCATGGACATGCACGAAGCAACAACTCGAGACTAAGCGGGGAATACGCTAATGAGCATGTTAACTTCTCTTTTGAGACTTCTCATGCTTCATGCTCACCTTTGGGTTATCCGGAGTTCTTTTTCTTCCAACCTTGTTCTTCTCACGAGGATCACAACCACCTCTCCACTCACGCTGTCCAACTTTTTAAGAGGATGGTTGTGGATGCTTATGTTTATCACAAACATTGCAAATCTCGTAGTTGCACGATGGCGCTAACCTTGTAGCTTGAGCGTAATGCTAGCTTCTTAGTGGTGAAGCTGGGAATTTCACCACAATAGTCGCAAGATGTTGTCGCATGGTCATGCTTAAAGACCACAACTTAAGCAACTGCCGGGAGATACCCCGGATTATTTTTTTTTTTAAAAAATCTTAATATGATTATATATAAAAAAACTTTCCTTTTTATAATAACTCTAATAATAATAACATGACTTTTGAAAAATGAGTTTAAGGACATTTTGTGAAATTGCTCCTTCGGTATTTTTGTCACTAACCTTTTTGGGTTGAACAAAAAGAACAATGGGGTAAAGCACAAGGTAAAATCAACCGAACATCATTGAGCAATGAAGCACATTTAATGGAGAGATTAACCATCCAAACTTAATTTTGTGTCATGCAAAATTCATGTGTGGGGGTGACTACTCCAAAAAATTAATATCTCATGACATGCTTCATTCATTTCTGGCTTGGTTTCTCTACCTTGTTTCACACTTATGCCTTTCTCATTATGCTAAAGTCACAAAAATATATATAAAAAAATCTTATTAATAATAGCAAGGGCATGTTGTCAAGATTAGTATGCACATTTGGGTATTCTTGTCACTAACCATTTCAGTCAAGAACAAGAAGAACAAAGAGGCATATGATGCTTGAGAACATGGAACCCGCATCAACTACAAGCCTTGATGTTCTTGGGTGATGAAACATACTTATATGGAGAACCTAACTCTACGTTGGACTTTTACACAATAGTCCAAGTGTGGGGGAAGATGATGAGTGTCTCACCGGGGAGTTTCATTCACACGAAGAGCCATCATGGTTGAAAAAAAAAAGAAGAGAGAAGAGAAAAAAAAAGATGATGTCAGCTTTTGCCCTCGCTAAAAAAAAAAAATATATATATATGATAAAAAATGATATATTAGAAAAAAAGAGTGAAAAAAATAGGAGGAGAGAGAAGAGCCGGGCTTGCCCCACATATCTAAATGAAAAATACCAATGTGCTACCCGGCTCCACCCATCATTGCTTCCACAAGCAAGAAGGGCTCGCCTCTAATCCTTTGCAACTACCATCGGACCCATGGCCCGTACACACTAAGTTGTGTCCGTGAGGCCCGGCCTTGAGATGCACCCAGGCGAGCCATCACGCAAAACCGCAAAGAACAACTTTGATGTCTCACCCTTAAATGCTTGTCGATAAGTATATTCATTTTACACAAAAAGGTAATAAAATATTCGCCAACTCTCCTACTCATTTTTGTCCCCATAGTTTGAACATGCGATGTCATACTTCTCATGTTTATGACATATGCTCGGTTTGGGTGCATCCAAATGGTACATCCATAGGTCCTTTTTAAATTAAGCATGGTGCTTAGGTTAAAATGATCTTCTTTAATCAAAATTTGACATGGTGTTAAAATTTTGATTGATGAACTTAGAGTATTATTTTCATGAATAATGGGAGTAATCTAACATGGAGACAAACCAAGGCTAGATTTACTTTTCATATGTTTTCTTAGCTTTGTTTGAGTTTTAATAAAAAGTTTGGTGAGCAAATCTTTAGTAATAATAAAATAAATAAATATTAAATAAACAATAAAATAAAATAATCATAACAAACAGCTCCCCGGTTTTAAACCGGTAGAGCCTTTTGTTTCTTTTCTCTTATTTTGTTTTTCTTGTTAGAATAAAAACAGGTACAAGAACAAGTGTGGGGGAGATCTCTCAAGCACAATGAACAAACATTCGAGACCTCCCCGACACGTTGCACAACATCAAGTGATTCATGATGCAACAAGGACAAAGCAAAAGGTTTCAGATTGGGACCGGCCAAACCTCCGGTTTTGGTCAATCCAATTTAGACTTAACAAGACATCCTTCATCTTCAACGGTGGTTTGTGCAACTCTACCCTCACATCCCTAAAGTTTTGAAATTCAAATTGAACAAATTAAAAGACAAAACTCTTGACACACCATCTCCATGCTATCCTTTGATAAAATTTGCATACTCTTTATTCCTTGCCAATATTCCTAAAACTTGTGAACAATTTATCATAGGGACCCCATGCTTTGTCTAAGTAATTGGAATATGTGATATAGTAGGATGATATGAATCTTGCTCTTTTATATGAAGAACTTGGAATTTGTTTTCAAAAATCAAAAATCAAATAGCATGCTCCTCAATGATATGACAATTCCTACCGTGAGCCATATCTAGTGTATCAAGTTTAAAACCTCCACATATATGCTACTTATTTCTACATTGAGTTGTTGTCAAATCTTGTTGACCCTTGTTGAGAAAGTTATCATGCCCCCAAGATCGAGATCACATACATGCCACATATTTAAGCTATTCCTACACCGGGAATACGCTAAAAACATGCTAGATCCCACCAAAAAAAAAAAATCTGCTCCTACACCGGGAGTAGACAAAAAGATATGTGTTAGAAATAAGGACTCCATGTTCTACAAGATAGATATCTCTCAACATATGGTTTAAGAGACATGTGCTATGAAAATTATGTGAAAAAAAATAGGGACACATGAAGGTCCCAAAGAAAAGAAAGGATATATGGACATATGAAGGTCCAAGTATATAAAAAATATAAAAAAAGAGATGAGCACATGAAGGCTCATGCAAAAACAAAATGATGATAGCCATATTCTCAAGAATATAGATTTTATGAGAGAGATCACTCATATGAAGGAGTATAGTATAGGTTGATATTGCTCTATCCACACACATGCACTTCTTGATCTAAGGGTATGGCATCTTTCTCCTTGGATCCGAGCTTTGACCCAACAAAATATGCAGAGTAAGTATGCCTTCGTATTTTTTCCCTACCCAAAGATCCATATAAGCTTTTTAGAAGTAGAAAAGAAACGAAGGCAACACTTTGATATGCCTTGGTGAGGAACCAACCACACATTGGGTGATTTGAGAGAATCATTTGAGGAGCTAAGCTATGTTTTACATTTTTCAAAACCAAATGAAAAACCCTAGTTTCTGAGCTGATTGATGCAAGGGGATTTGAATCCATGTTGTTTCATTATTCAATTACCCAAGATAATATGGTAGAGACTTCAAAGTTCACAAGTGCAGGTGAAGCATGGAATAACTTGTATGCATGTCATATATCAAGGAGATGACCCATCTTAGTCTTGAACTTTATTCGAGGACGAGCAAAGGACTAAGTGTGGGGGAGTTGTTGGCGGTCGTTATCTACCATTTTACACCACCAACTCATGATTATTTAATATGAAAACAATACACTTGTACCAAGATTTCCCTTACTACGAACCTAGTTCCACATGTATTCCCAAGAAAAGATGTTTTGCAGGTCCAAACGTGGAATTAGGTAAAAATACGCCAAACAAGATGGGAAGCGCACTACTGATTGCGCTATGTCCAAGGGAAAGCAAGCAGGCCAAATCCATGACAAAGCGGGCCATTGCACCACCGGGGACGCGATCCACAATGGTCCACAAGCCCACCACCGAAAGACGATCTTTGCCGGGCGAGGGCGCGCGCCGGCCGCACCCTAGTCGAGGCCGTTCGCGCCCAAATTTGGATGGCGGTTCACCCCCGAGACTCCAGCCAAGGGCGGTTGCATGCGGTGGAAATTTGAACTCCACGCCAAAACCTGCTGAAACCGACCTGGAGATGCCTATATAAAGAGGCCACTCCCTCATTCAAGAAACATCACACAAAGGATCAAGAGCACCACTTCTAGTTTGTGTTTCCACTCCAAAGGGCTTTGCCCTAGTAGCTAGCTAGAGTTGCAAAGGTGAGATGTGAGGAAGAGATCGGGAAGTGCCGGACCACTGGCCTTTCTTCCCGGGCTTGTACCTTTTACGAGCATGCACTTGGCTCCCTAGCGGGATCTTGGCTAAGTAAGTGTTCATGATTCGTATATTCTTTTATGTCTTTTGTTTAGTAGAGCATTACCTTTACTTGTTTGTGGGTTCGTTGTCCGTCCCCGTGGCGGATGCTCTAGTAGAGGGCCCCTGATAAAGACGGGATACCCTGTATGACGCTAGAGTAGTAGTCCATAGCGTAGACATGGTGTCTCGGCTAGAGGCTACATTCGTTGTCGCTTTAGCCTCCTTGAGAGGTAGGCGTAGGTGGTGACAGCCTTGTCCGTCCCTAGTACTCCTCCACGCTCGCTAGAGAGTAGAGTCGAGGATCGGCGCCCCCCGCGAACCGAGTGCGATCCGGTGCCCGGTGAGCAAGTAGAAGTAGAGTATCTCTATCCTTTAAGACATAAGAGCTATAGGAATCCATCTCTACCCTTTCATCTCTACCCTTGTGTTGTCCTTGGACGAATTAGCTAGAAGAGAATACCTCCGTTCCCTGTGGAAATACGATACCCTGAATACTTCCGGGTGAAGGCTACAACGGTAATTCCGTGCACTTGCGGACTATTCTGCTTATGCTAAGAAATACCAACAAAAACTGTACTCCCTATTGGATCAAAAACCGATCGATTTGGCAAGTGGTCACTAAATTGAGAGGGTCCTTACAAAGTTATCAAAGCCATATACGGTAACTCTTATTTGCTAGAGACATTGCAAGATGGACGTATCAAAGTAGCATTAAACGGGAGGTACTTGAAGAAGTATTTTCCAACACTACAAGAATCCTGTAAAATCCGTGATGGAAAATTTCTATCACGGATCACTAATCACTAAAAACCGTCGACAAAGCGATCTGGATGATGGTTTCGAAATCATCACAGATTGAGCGTCATGGATTGATCTCGCGTGACGGTTTGTCAAAATCCATCACAGATAGCGAGAATCGGTGACGGTTTTAAACTGTCACCATAGAGCCCGAGGCCTAGTTAGCCTAGCACAAGCCCATTTCTTTTGAGAAAAAATAACCGTCATAGATGAATTGCCACATCATCGTGGATGCTTATGTGGCGGCTTATGGGGATGTGACATGGTGATGACATCACCATCCTAGCTTTTTTAGCAACCCCCAACCCATTTATTACCAGCCCAATATCAAAGATGGTCCATTTTTTAGCCCAATCTATTCTCACCCATTTACATTGCATTTTTAGCCCACTTGCATGTATTTGGCAAAAAGCCTAAGTGCTCTCCAAGCAATAGCCGATACATGTATCTCCCTTAGAGAAAAAATGGCCGATGTATACATCGCCCTTTGTCGCTGAACAGCCAATGTGATGTGTATCATTGCTGCTTCAGTATGTCTTGAGGAGTGTTTTCAGATTATTGTATCATTCACCTGAAAACAGGGGGGGCATATGTTGACACTCAAAATTGTCCAAGGTGAATTTTGTCATCATTAGTAAGCTTTGAACATCTTGGACATGATGGGGGTCAAGTGGCATTGCAAACGGAGCAAGAAATAATGCGGTGCGGAGATTAGCCCGGTAGAACAATTTCCTCAAATGCAAGAATGGACTCCACAATTGTGTTCCTCTCGTCGAGCTGATCAAAAACATATATGGTTTGCCTAATTCGAGTCCGGATGAAGAAGTTATGCCCTCGAAAAGATCTTTGCTTCTCTGGGGTACTACCGCCTTCTTCACGGGTACTCACAGGGGTTCCTTCACCGGCGTACTACCGGTGCGCCCCCGATTCCGAACCAATTTGCATCCAAATCGCATTTTGGGTAATTTTTGACATGGGAAACTTATAGATTATGTATCGGAGACGTGTCCTACTAGGATACCCCTCTCTATATATATGAGAGGATCATGGCCGATTGAGTCCCATCCACCAATCGACAAACAAATCAATCTACTACCTCGCTTTTACCCTCTTTTCCAGCCCCTATGCTATTCATCCCTTGATCCGACGACCAAGGATGGCTCCCTAGGCTTGCCGTCCGACCTAGGGCAACCCGGGCGATGTCCTTGCCCCGACGGGGACCCTCCCGGGCGAGAGCTTCGGCGGTTCCTTTGCTAGTTTGCCTCAAAACTAGTCGGTTCTTTGTCACGTAAGTGCGATTGGTTATCCTTTGGTGGTTTACTTGTAAACCCTTCTGTGCTTCACCACATAAGAGTGATATCCTCGCTTGCGTTCTTGGTCCGTCGGCCCCGGCATCCAAGGCCCTTCTCTGGTGTGTGATTCGGACCAAATCCGGCGTCAACACATATATTGGATTCAGATCGAACCTGTGGGGCCAAACTTATTAATTTTAAGCTCATCACTACAATTAACATATATAATTGTAATTTTTATAATAGGGTTTAAAGGAAGGTTAGAAAAAGCTATGGCCAGGTGGCCCCATAGCTTGCATGTAGATCCGCCATTAATTGTATATACACCTCTTATATATATATATATATATATATATATATATATATATATATATATATATATATATATATATATATATATCCACAAGGTAATTAGCACCTCTTTTCGTTTCGCTCTAGCTTCTCTAGTCATCAAGGATGAAGATATCTGCAGGGAAGATGAGGTTCTCCAAGTGGTTAGCAAAACGTACGAGATCTGCCGGCCGCTTTCAATTTTTATTGCATATAT
Organism: Hyparrhenia diplandra; assembly: GCA_015847255.1. Classification (NCBI taxonomy): domain Eukaryota; kingdom Viridiplantae; phylum Streptophyta; class Magnoliopsida; order Poales; family Poaceae; genus Hyparrhenia; species Hyparrhenia diplandra. The sequence goes on along the minus strand of JADLZK010010648.1, from coordinate 49,592 downwards.
CAGTGTGCCTGTTCACATATGTAATTAACCTCCTACTACATTGCGATACAGTGGTAGCTATGAGTCCCGTTCTAGAATAAAGTAGCTGAATGTTAGTATAATAACCCAACCCATGCTGTGATAGAAACATGGACGGAAAGAATGGATCACAATTATGTCAAGGCGTTAATTAAGTGGTGGCGTGGATCCTTATGTGACAGTGTGTCAGTTCAGTTCATCCATCAGTGCCTGCCTTCAACTTGCAAGGAACTTGAATGCCAACTGCAAACTGTCAAGTGTACTCAGCACTTGACTGTACTCCCTCTATCTCACAAAAGATGTGAATCGGTTTTCAAGATCAGTTTAACATAAGTATGAAATTACTCTTTTGCCCCTGGTCCCTCTCTCCCTCTTTTTAGAAGTTTCTAAATAGTGGAACAATACCAACCACACAACAACATTAAAATATAGAGAGACCCACACAAAAATGCTAACTAATATTTAGATTTATATGTTTTTTTAGACAAGATTTGAACGCTAGAATCACATGCTTTTTTGAGATGGAGGGAGCACTAATAATATTATTGTCAATAATCCCCAGGAAATGACAGGTGACCTGTGACCTCGCCCGCACTGCGCACCGGGTGGTGGCAGTCAGCAGAGGCCAGGAAATTAGCGGGAACCTGTACCAATACCAACGAGGCAAGAGCATGCATATCGATCGCTATACGCTAGCGGGACGATGGGAGCACTCCAGTGTCCACAGCATGTTGCACAAGTTCTCCGCACCACACTGTTAGCATAATATAGTCTTTTGTACCAAAATTTTCTAAATATAGATATCTCATGGAGATATACAACTTCAATTCGGGTTATTTCTCCATCCAAGTTTGTTCGAACAATTTGAAGATATTGAAATTCAAAATATGAGAACTTCAAAAGGAAATTTTGGACCGTAAATGATTTAAGATGAAGTAGTTATCATCCACAAAGTTGTAGTACAAGTTTAGTTTTGGTCATTTCTCCATCCGAGTTCATTCGAACAATTAAAAAAATTTGAAAATCAAAATATGATAGCTTCAAACTTAAGATTATATTTTAAATAAATTCGGATTCATATTCAGAGAAAATAAAATCTATGAAAATCAAAAAAGTATAGACAATATTATAATACTTATCAAATATTAGTATATAATAATTTATTTCACAAATATATAAAATGTTTAATTTTTAGCTCTCAATTATCAAAACTGTTCAATTTTGAGTCCAAGAAAGTATTTAGGGTTTTGAGATGGCCCTAGACCAAAATTAAACGGTTTTGATTGTTGAGGTGTCAAAGTTAGACGGATTTGAGGGTTAAAATTAGACAAAGACAAGAGTCGAGGACTAAACATAGACTTAATTGTTAAAAAGGATGATTAGGACTTATGAGATGGAAGGACTGCTATAATGTACCAGTGTAATCAACCTTGTAATACACTGTGGTACAGTGGTAGCTATTAGTTCCCTTCTAGAATAAAGTCGTCGTAAAGCTGATGTTAGTCGACCGAACCCATGCTGTGACATAAACATGGACGGAAAGAATTGGTGGCCGTATGTCATAGTAGCGGTTGGGCGCTATCAGTTCATTCAACCATCAATGCCTTGCCCTGCGACTTGCAAGACTTTCACTGTACTAATCAATGCCAACTGCCAAGGGTTGTCAATAATCCCCAGGAAATGACACGTAGCTCAGCCGCCGTTCAGCTCCGAGACGGTGACCTGTGAGCTCGCCCGCACTGCAGCGGGTGGTGGCAGTCAGCAGAGGCCTGGCCGCGACCCGCCGTCCGCGATGACGCTGCCATAGGTATCGGAGACCACCGCTCAGAAGGAAATTAACCTGTTGATCGATCGCAGCGTGTACCTGTACCAATACCAACAAGGCAAGAGCATGCATATCGATCGCTATACGCTAGCGGGACGAGGGAGCTCTACAGTGTCCAACGCATGTTGCACAAGTTCTCGGTACCAAACTGGTAGCCGAAGGTTTATGCTGCGTGTATTAGGGCTTGTTTGGATCCATTAGCTAGCTAATATTTGGGGGGTGGTTTGGACCATCTATAATTTTATTGATTTTGAAAATCAAGTAGATATCCCAATAGGAAAAAGCCAATATCACACTACATAACCCCAACCTATGAAATAGTCTATACCACCCCCTCGAACTTTCTATAACCGGTTATATTACCCCCTGTTGACACCGAAAATGTCCGGACGTATTACGGTGATTTGTACGTGTCAATTCGACCATAAACATGACCAAAAATGAAGCAACAAGACCACAAGATCCGCCAAGAGGTTGACTGCCCGGTCCTGCTGACTGAAACGCAGCGCCCGCGACGCGCCGCTGAAGCTCGACCGACGCTGTCCGACGCGTGGGCGGCGCCGCAGGAGCCGCGCGTCGGACGCCGGGTAATGGCGTCCAGCGCGCCGTCCCGAGCGTCCGATCGCGGGTCCTCCCGCAGGCTTACAGGACAGCGTCCGGCCAAGGCCGGACGCCCGGTCAAGCGTCCAGCCAGGCCGCGTGCGGCACGGGTCCTTTGGACGGCGTCGGCCTGGCGCTGGCGGCGTCTGGCGCGCGAAATCGGGCGTCCGACCGTTAAGCCCGACACGCGCGCATACGTTTTCGTGACTTGTCCGAACCGGTTTCTTTCCTAATCGGTTTTGGCGTGTTTTGATACTTGAAACACATCTAATGCGGGTTCTAAGGGGATAAGACCACCACCCTCTATATAATGAGAGGTTCATGGCCGATTTGATCTCATCTACATCCAATCGTCAAAACACAAACTCTACCTCTACTTTTTACTCTTCCAAACCCTAACCCTGCTGTTCGACGACGTTCTCGGCGAATTTCGCCGGCGTTCTAGGTGGCCCCGCTGACCCTAGAAGACCCTTTCGCGTGCGCTCCTCCCGACGGATCCTTCCGAAGCCACTAGAGCCGAGATCAAGCTCTACATCGCCTCTATCGGTTTCTTGATCGGTTTTGGTGATCAAGTTGTGGTTCTTGCTGCTAGTTACAGGTTGATCGCAACCTCGTGGGCGTCCAAGGCCCTCCCGGTGTGTTGGTGCAAACCCTAGCTTGTGTCAACATACTTTTTGGCGACTCTGCTGGGGAAGACTAGGCGTCAACTCCAATTCAATCTTGAAACCAGCGCTATGGCCAACGGAGAAGATGCAGGCAAGCAGTCTGAAGTGCACACAAGCAACATCCAAATACCGAGTCCATGGAGGAGCTCCCTGAAGATCTGAAGAAGAAGCTCCAGGACAAGGTGGAAGCCGTCACAAAGGCCTTCATGCTGAGTTGCTGCAAGGATAGACATGATCGAGTCACCCAATACACTGAGCCCATCTATGGTGAAGCCCCTGCGTCTAAGGAGGTAATCCCTGTAGACTCTCAACCTAAATTCGATGATGTTTACCCTACGCATGCTGATTATGCAAACATGCTAGCTGATCAAAAGGTAGTCTTAGAAGATTTAGTCACAAAAGTAAATATAGCTCTTTGGATTCACGCTTGAAAGCATTAGAAGGAACCCCAGCCGATAACACACAATCTTTAGTGCGTGAGGGCCATATATTTATTTCAAAGGAAGAATCTTTAGGTGCCGTCGTAATAATTAGGCCCTGTTTGGTTCCCCATGACTAAAATTTAGCTACTAAAACCAATGAGGCTGTGTTTAGATGTTGTAAAGTGAAGTCAGTAAAAGCACGGCAACACTTTTCATTTGTATTTGGTAATTATTATCAAATCATGAGCTAACTAGGCTCAAAAGATTCATCTCGCAAATTACTGCACAAACTGTGTAATTATTTATTTTGTTTACCTACATTTAATGCTCCATGTATACGTCCATAGATTCGATGTGACGAGGAATCTTGTAAAGTTTTTTGAATTTTGAAGGAAACTAAAATGAGCGACTAAAGTTTAGTCCCCCCGTTTGTTTCTAGTGACTAAAAGTGACAAAAGGCCATTAAAGCAATTCAACAATTACCAAACTACCCCTAATGAATGCACAAATCGGGGTGGGGGATAGGTAATAATGAGGGACAACCCACGTGCACTTTGTACATTTTAGTCACTTTTAGCTACTCCTTGGTGACTAAAGCCACTAAACTTTAGTGACCCCTTTTTAGTCGATGTTTGGCATGTTAGTGACTAAAAGTGACTAAAGTTTAGTCAGTCACTAAACTTTAGGAGGGGTGAACCAAATATGCCCTTAATCTCTTCAACTCACCATCCTTATCGGTCGAAGAAAATTAATGTATTTATCCTCCCTCGGGCGCCGACGGTTTATACTCCCCCATCGCTTTGTTAACCGTCATTCTCGCTTTTCAAGATGCCAACATACTTTCGATTTTGACTAAATATATATAAAAATATATTAAATATTTATGGTATTAAATTATATCATTAAATAGGTCATTTTAAATCTATTTTAATAATAAATTTATTTAGATATATAAATGGGAGAATTGGTGTCATAGCATCGAAAGATCCCCATATCCGAAAAATACCACGAAACTTTGCAGCTCCGCAAAAAATAGCATCAAAAGAGTGCACCGGCCACCGGATATAGCATTCCATCATGTTTGGAGCAAGCGCCATCGAGCTTCTCGTCCACCGCCATCGAAGCTGCTTCTTTGCCGGTCGCGGCTCATCTCCCCCGGTCTAGCCCGTCCGTGGCGCTCCCCGTTCGCCGTTCGCGCCTCTACCCATCGCTTCCGTCCGCCACCGCGGCCGCCGCCGGGAGCTTCGCCCGGCCGCCGTTCTACTCCGACGCCATTTGCTTCCTCGCGATGGCCTGTGATCCCCGCAGCGCACCTTTATCGCCGCCTCTGCTCCCTCTGCTCCCGTCCACCCGGTCGCGGCTGCTCCCGGCCGCGCCGCGGTCGTTGGTATTTATTAAGTGCTAAAAGAATATGAAAGTTCCGCAGCATACAGAATACCATTGTAGCTTTTCCCTAGGAGAATATTCTAGAGTATCGTATCCACAGGGAAGCTTTGGCTAAAGAATTCTAATAAGTCACAATCATGCATCTACTAACCTAGCAAACCACTAGACTAAAGTGAGGGGGTAAATGATAAGATAGGAGTTCCGAGTAATATCACACACTAGAGAATTCCATGATAAATGTGCAAATAACAAGTTGAGAGGACAGCGGAAAGATCAAGGTTCCTATGTACTTCTCTATTACTTAGGTTCTATGATAGCAATCACACCAAAGCACTTCGGGACATCGTAACACTAGCCACGTAAAAGAGATGAGAAGGGGGCTAGGAAGCTCCGACTACTGATCCTACAAACACCAACCCGAACGTGGTGGAATACGCCGTAGGCCGTGGCTCACCACCACCGGGCTACCACAAACTATCCGGGGGTTGGGTGCAATCTCGGTAATTTCTAGTCTAGACACCATGTCTACACTATTGATTACTACTCTAATTATGTCTATAACTAGAGCACTTTCGATCGCGGCGAAGATCCTATGCAATGGTATAACAACTATACTAACCATGTATGAAAGACATGGAAGTAAATAGAGAAGATAAATATATGAATCATAAGTCTTACAAAGAAAGGATACAAGACATACCAAACTCAGAGACATCTCGAACCCGAGCGCAGCTCCACTCTCCCTAACTCTAGTTGCTAATCTACTACATTGGAGAGTCTAGCCCTAATTCTCTAGTGGAGAGGTTGTCCTCACATTGGGACACCTCAATGACCAATAGGTCAAAAGATATGAGTGGAATGAATTAGGGTTTCACCCAGGGTAAGGGGGTCTGCTTTATATAGCCCTTGGCGATGAACGATGGCCCTTGGATCAAACCGTCCTTGAGCAACGGCGTAGATACAACCTCAATGTCGGTAGTAAACCGCCATAGAAATCTGAGGCTGACTGGTGGGACCAGCCTGGCGACCGCCAGGAATCATCCTGGCGACCGTCAAGTCTGTGTCCTGGTGTGTTCTCCTTCCTCCTGGTGTCTTCTAGTGTCTTCTAGAATGTTTTAGTCCACTTTTCGGATTGAGTTGCCTCACGGTCAAGTCTTCTCATCGTATGGGATGCAAACTCTTCGGGCTTCTCACTACTCTTAACTGCTTTTATCTGTTAAGTCCCTATAAAGATATAAATCACCAAAGCTCGTGGAATTATGTTAGTAAAGCCCCTAGTCTATGTGATTATTCATTTTAAGCCCTTATTTCATGTTTAGTTGACTATTAAATATATGCAATAACAGACGTCAACAAGTTCCCCAAGCTTACCCTTTTTTGGTCCCTAGCAAAGCCAAACTTAGCAATGGATCGAGTTGCTACAACGCTTTCACGCCTCAAAAGTACACATGCTTTCAAAACAAAATTTCTCCTCCGTATTAGAATAAACCTTTTCAACCTTCAACTTACCCATATTACCTTTAACCATGGAGCTTATAGCCTTTTCTTAGGATCATGGGCAATTGAAAGATAGAACAATCAAGTCAAGCATCATGTCTCAAACTCTTCGATCAACCTTCATTCTCGAGTTTTTGCAAGTTTTCGAAATAAAACTCAAAGTTCCTTTTTGTATGACCCTCTCAAGTCTCTTATTTGTGGTATTTGTGGATCCTCACTAAGGCAATAATGTTGTGTTGCCTTTCTCTCATAATATGTGGTATTTTTGGTTAAGGCAAGAGGGACACTATGCCTTCTTCTTTCTCACCCTATATCTAAGGCTTATATCCGATCTCTTGGCGGGAGAAAACTACATCTACTTACTAAGCATATATTGTAAGTTCAAGCAATGGATCCAAAGTCACGAGTCATACTGATCAAGTGATGCATGTGTATGGTGGAATATGATGGTAGGTGTGTGAGGTGAGTGCAATGAATGCAATGAGGGGAAAGCCTAATTCTACTTTTGCTCCTTGAGGAATCATTTCTCTTTGGAATCTGGAATATTTGTGAGAAGTCAAGTTGTATACTTTTTTTTATTTTTTTTCTTTCTCTTCTTCTTTTTTTTTTTTTTATGGAGGCGAGCATCTAAGTACCCATTGTTTTCATATTGGACACTTCTCCATTTTTTAACTCTCCTTTATTCTCTCTTTTTTTTTTTCAATACAACCCAAGTCTCTTTTGCAATAAACTTTTTGAGAGATAGACAAGAGTAATGGAGCTTTGTAAGATGTTGGCTAAATGGATGGGTGTAGGGAATATTTTTGGTTGCTCTCTCCCTGGGTAGGAGTAGAACATTTTTGGTGGATATTTGGTGGATGCTTTGTGGATGCGTATTTCCAGTGGTAGAAGTAGCATAAATGCAAGTGGAGTAGAGTGGAGTGGAATAGAGTGTAGTGGAGTGGAGTGTGCATGATCAGCATGACAAGTTTCTAAGGGTCAACAAAGATTGAACAAACTCAATGCAAAGCAAGCAGCCTATATATATGTCAAAGGGTTTTCCTAATCTAGGGAGCATGTATATATGGTTGTGGTAGGAGGTTCAACACTCTTGTCACACAGGGAACTTATCATGTGCACTTTAATTTTCAAAAGATAAATCTCCGTAAATCTAGTATCACTATGAGGAAGATAAATAGTAGCTCGACTCTCATATATCATATCCGTCAATTACCTAGACTTTAGAGCAAGCATTTGCTACCCACAAGTTTCGTGTTCAGAGAATCTCAAGTCAAAGTAGTTGCATTAAAAGCTCGAGAGAAATTAAGCTTGAAAGGTAGGTACTTGAAAGGAATTATGACGGAGCAACTATTCATCATCTCCAAGGCTAGAGATTATCTTCAAAGTTTATTTTATTCTCACACTCTAATAAAGACTCTTTAATAAAGACTAGATAGACTCTTTTTATTTGGTTTCCTCGCTTATGCATCTTTTTATTTCTTTCTAATAAAAGCAAAACAAATCTAGCTAATATAAAATAGGATAGAGGGATACTTATCCGGATACATGGGGATTGCCCTCCCCAAGTTTGGATGTTGACATAGTCTTTGATGATGATGTGGAAGTAGAGGTAGACAAAACGATGGTGTCATCCTATCATGTCTCTCTCTTCCTTGAATCCTGCTGAACTTAAATAAACAACAAAGCTAGTGGAACTAGTTAAGCGTTAGTAGTTTTGGCCTCTTAGCTTCTTGTTGCCAAGGATTATGATCATTCCTTTAAGACAATAGTTCAAAAATAATAATATTTTTTTGGATTTTCTATGCAAAAAGGATGATGATGCATGCATATTTATTTTATTTTTATGCCACCACAATAAATATCCTTGTGGGTTGTTACACACCACAAAATTACTCACATGGGGCTTAGAGTTTTTCAATGTATATGCAACAAACAAATATTTATTTTTCTTTTCTAATGCAAGGCTAGTGCTATAATGTAAATATGCTAAAAGAAAATAATTATGCAATGCAAGGAGGTAAATATGCTATGCATATGGATAACTACCGATCTGACCTTTCTACGAGGGGTTCAGGTGTTTTAAGTCCTCCGAACGAGACTTCTTACCTTGTCGCTTTCCTTGAGCTGTATTACCCCGATCTTGACGGTTGTGCTCTTTGAGATGGTGAAGGACAACGTCACCCTTGTTCTTTGGTGGTCTTATGAGTTGGAGAGAGGCATTGATAATGGACGTAGGCAGCGCCTTGTTTAGTGTGCATGCTTGTAAGACATTCACTTGTTGAATTTTGGAGAGATCGATAGGCTTCTCCACCTTTTTGCTCAAAGTGTGTCCCGCTTGCAAAGTCAAGGTAGAGATCAAGTGCATGGGCTCTGTTGGTGGGAAAACACCAACAAAAATCAAACTTCATTTATTCTTCTCTAACCATAGGCACAATAAACAAGATAGAGTCGACACTTATATGCTTTGCTTAAACCTAACTTGGGTGACAAGATCAGAAGATTGAGTATGATTGTTTATGGTTAAAACATTGGCAAATTGAATCAAACTCCTTGACTATTTGAAAGGTTTTCTTATCTATGCATGAAGTATCATATTCTTCCAAAGCAAGGTGAATACATTCTAGCTTACATGATTAGGACTATGAGATCAAGAGAGTGGTGATAGGAACAACTAAAGAAACAAAAACATGTTGAGCTAATGAAGTTGGATCGGGCAAGGTTGTTACTCTAACATGTTTAATTCTTTTATTTATGAACAAGCCATTCTTAAGGTAAAGCTTAAGTAATGACAACTTACCTCAAGATGTTACCTTAATATCGGAGTGTGACAAAGATCGTAACACCTTGTGATGGTCCTTTTCTTCTCGCCAAGCTTTCCTTCTTTGGCCTCTTGTGTATCTTGCTCCTCACTTGTCTCTTTTTATTGTATCGCCCTTTCTTTAAAATTGTTCTAGGACCTTTTTGCTCCTCTCATGGTTTTATTCCTGTAGTATTAGTTGACAACATATATACCCGAAGGAATATACAAGTAATTGTAAATAAGGGTAGAATTGCCACAGAGCTAAAGGTTGCTTTTATGCTAGACAAAGTTTTGGTTGGATATTTTAAGTAACAAGTGCTCACTATTACTTTTTCTCTAGTGGGAAATTTTATTATATCTTAAGTTTGATTTTGATGTATGACATTTATTAACCAATCAAACTTAGAGAGACAAAGTAATAGCGAGTAGAGAGATTGCAAAACCAACATGTCGAGTGATGGGAACTTGAGAAGGGGAGGAGTATGTCGATGATCTTTAGAGGAATCGACCTTCCTTCCCCATGCTCGAGCCTTCCTGTCACTCGACACTTTAAGTGTGAATGCTGAGCCATCCCTAGTCGTGTGTTGCAATCACCATGTCCTTAGACATTGTTCATCCTGTCTGTTCTTGTAGCCTGTTGCTTTGTCCATCCACTTCTTTTGAGTAATTACTTTTCTAGATCGTGTTGTATGGAACTCTTCTTCATCAAATGGACATAGCATAGACCTTTCCTGCAAAATGTTAGTGGACACATACCCGAGGGAATACAACATTTTGAAATAGGGGTTATTGTCCAAGGTTCAAATGATCTCATCTATGCTAATGAAAAGGTGGTTCTTTAATTACCTTAGCACGATTTTATTTATTCATGTCTTATAACACTTTTTGTTTGTGGCTGCACTCGCATGTGGATCAAGGCAAAGGTAACTTGTAGCAAAAGACAGAGTGAATGATATTTGATACTTACAATTCTTCCATGAATGAGCCGTGTCTTTTGCACAAGGTTGGAGTTCATCATATGCCTTGCTTCATCTCTCGATCCGAGTTCATCTCTTGACTTACCCGAATTGGATTTGAGAGTATTCTGCAGGGGGTTAGTCTAACACAATAACCAATGTCTACGCTAGCAATTTTTAGTTCAATAACCAAACTAGACTCCATGTCTAATTTAATTAAGGAAGGCATTTTAACCTAAACACCATGCCTAATTTAAAAAGCCTTTAGAAGTATAGCTAATACTTCCAAACCAAAGCAAACTATAGCGCATAAGGGTGACATAAAAAAGCACTAAAGAGATTTACTCAAATAGAGATGAAAGAGCATGATCATGGTGAGGATTTTTTTCTTTTCTTTTAGATGCAAACGACATGGATGGATGCAAAGGAACTAATCATGCAAAGGATAGGGAAATATAAACTAAGTAGAGTGAATGCATGGATCAAAGTAAACATGCAATGAATGCGTGAAATTTAAAAGGATAACTACTCAATAAATTTATAGTCCATGAGCATAACTTTCTCACCTTTATTGATCATACTTACCATGATGCGCAGCCTTCATACGTCACACTTGAGATATGTTCCTTGAATTTTGTGACGCGCGACTTCTTCTCCAATTTATACATGGTTAGATTAATACATACCTTGAGATAGCGTGGTTCCAAAGTGGTGATGAATCTTGAATGATCGTGCACCCCGGGTTCTTCAATCTTTCTTCTTTTTTTTCTTTTCTCGTGGAATCTTGCCTAAGGTCGCGAATCGGCATCTTTTCTTCTCGTCTATTCCACAACTCAACGTAACAAGGGTAATCCTACTAAAGTTAGTGATACACTAAATTAGCGTACATCAAGATCATTATTAAAACCTTTACACCAATTGCTTCCCTAAGAACGGCGCCAAAAAAGCTTGTTGGTATTTATTAAGTGCTAAAAGAATATGAAAGTTCCGCAGTTTACGTAATACCATTGTAGCTTTTCCCTAGAAGAGTATTCTAGAGTATCGTTTCCATAGGGAAGCTTTGGCTAAAGAATTCTAATAAGTCACAATCATGCATCTACTAACTTAGCCAACCACTAGACTAAAGTGAAGGGGTAAATGATAAGATAGGAGTTATGAGTAATATCATACACTAGAGAATTCCATGATAAATGTGCAACTAACAAGTTGAGAGGACAAATGAAAGATCAAGGTTCCTATGTACTTCTCTATTACTTAGGTTCTATGATAGCAATCACACCAAAGCACTTCGGGACATCGAACACTAGCCACGTAAAAGAGATGAGAAGGGGGCTAGGAAGCTCGACCACGGGTCCTACAAACACCAACCCAAACGTGGTGGAATACGCCGTCGTCGTGGTCATCACCATCCGGGGCTACCACAAACTATCCGGTGGGGTTGGGTGCAATCTCGTAATCTCTAGTCTAGACACCATGTCTACACTATTGATTACTACTCTAATTATGTCTATAACTAGAGCACTCGATGCGGCGAAGATCCTATGCAATGGTATAACAACTATACTAACCATATATGAAAGACATGGAAGTAAATAGAGAAGATAAATATATGAATCATAAGTGTTACAAAGAAAGGATACAAGACATACCAAACTCAGAGACATCTCCGTAACCGAGCGCAGCCCACTCTCCCTAACTCTCTAGTTGCTAATCTACTACATTGGAGAGTCTAGCCCTAATTCTCTAGTGGAGAGGTTGTCCTCACATTGGGACACCTCAATGACCAATAGGTCAAAAGATATGAGTGGAATGAATTAGGGTTTCACCTAGGGGTAAGGGGGTCTGTTTATATAGCCTTTGGCGATGAACGATGGCCCTTGGATCAAACCGACCTTGAGCAACGGCGTAAAATACAACCTCAATGTGGTAGTAAACCGCCATAGAAATCGAGGTCGACCGGTGGGACCAGCCCGGGCGACCGCCAGAATCATCCTCGCGACCGGGGACTCGTGGTCCTAGTGTGTTCTCCTTCCTCCTAGTGTCTTCTAGAATGTTTTAGTCCACTTTTCGGATTGAGTTGCCTCACGGTCAAGTCTTCTCATCGTATGGGATGCAAACTCTTTGGGCTTTTCAACGCTTCTTAACCGCTTTTATCTGTTAAGCCCCTCAGAAAAGATATAAATCACCAAAGCTCGTAGAATTATGTTAGTAAAGCCCCTAGTCTATGTGATTATTCATTTTAAGCCCTTATTTCATGTTTAGTTGACTATTAAATATATGTAATAACAGACGTCAACAATGCCCCTTTTCGCTCCGTGGCCGCGGCTTTCCCCGCGCTGGCCAGATCCCGCATGACCCATGAGCCCCACGCGCACCCTCCGCCGCGCCTCCTCCGGCCGTTTCGCCGGGCGCGTCCCTTCCTCGCGGGCGAGAAGAGGTCCTTGAGTCCTCGTTTGTACTCTCATCATCATCGAGGACGAGCCGGGCCGGGCACCGCCAAGCGAGGTGTTGTTGGCTCGCCCTTCCACATTGCCATCGCCACTGCGGTTGCGCGCCACGAATGACGAGGATGGCGCACTGGGGCCCCACTTCGCCGCCGCGGGAACCGCCGCTTCCGCCTTCCTCGCCGGCAATATCCGTGGGCATTGAGCGGGAGCAGACGCCGCGGCGGTGTTGGCACGCACGGTTCGCTGTGTTAGCCGCCGCTGGTCACTGCTGCCGTGGGCGCCGCGCGGCGTGGCCGGCATGGCTTCGCCAGGTTAGCCGTCTTCAGCTGCTTGACGGAGCGACAAAGGCCAAGCCCAAATCCTGACGTATCGTTATTTCCGTGTGACGCCTCATTCTTCGATGCTATTTTGGCGTGAGCTGCAAAGTTTCGTGGTATTTTCCGGATATGGTGATCTTTCGGTGCTATGAGACCAATTCTCCCTTTATATAAATCTAGTTGAACTTAAGAAAGTTTAAACACGCGTAAAACATATCGCCACAAATAAACAGGGACAGATGGAGTATGACTGTGGCTTCATTCTGCAGGCTTCGTGATGTGTGGTGACAATTGAAAGTGACTGCCACTACAGGAATCGGGCCGCTTTGCCGAAAGTGCGAGCGCACTAGGCAAAGGCCATTTTGCACTTTCGGCAAAGCCTTTGCCGACCGCCAAACTCGCAAAACGCACTCGGCAAAGAATTACTCGCAAACGAAGTCTTTGCCGAAAGTGCCAAATGTCGTGGTACTAGGCAAAGGCTTCGCCGAAAGTGCCATGTCGCTGCTCTACGAAACCAACGGCGACCGCTACAAATGGCCGCTTCTTTGCCGAAAGTGCCTACAGATTGGGCACTTGGCAAAGATTTGAATTTTTTAAAAACTTTGCCGAGTGTTTTGTCAAGATTTGGCAAACGCTCGCTTTTATCAAAAAAAAACAACCTTTGCCGAAAGTGCAATTGTGCAGCCACTCGGCAAATTAATGGTCAATTTGCCGAGTGCCGCCCAAGCACTCGCAAAACCCGCCAAGTTTGTTTGCGGGTTTCCAGCTTTTGCCGAGTGTCCGCACTCGCAAATCTAGGAATTTTATTTTTTTGTCAAGTTTTCATTTGATTGTTGATGTAAATCAACATATACATATACCATAAGCATTCATAGATACACAAAGACCACATATATCACCAATTCACATATATAATCCACATATATCACAAATTCACATATATAATCCACAAATATCATATATAAACACATATAGTCCAACATCCAAACGAAATTCAATATGTCCAACGCCCAAACGAAATCTAAAAATGTCCAACATCAAAACGAGATCCATCACAAAGGCAACATGTCCAACATCCAAAATAAAGCCATCACGGTGCCACGCCGCAGAGAAACCTAATCACCACCAACTCAACTTCCTTACCCCCCACCCGTGGCCTCCCTCGCCGCGAAGAGTGTGAGGGGCCCTCACCTTGGCCTCGGTACCACCCTTGCTGCGGGCGCGCCGATTGGTACGCCCACCCGTGGTGTGTAGGAGGGACGGTGGAAGTCCGTAGTGTGGTCGCCAAGCGTGCTCGGAGGAGGAACGCCACCGCCACGGTATGTCGTGGAGTCGGGCCTACCGGGATGGGTTGGAGAAGGGCCACCGAGGAGTCGGGTTCAACCCGCCGACGGTGGCTGCAAAAAGAGAGGCGACCTCATTAGTACTGCAGGATGGCCGCAAGCCTAAGAAATAAAGAACAACATATACTCACCGGAGTCCCCGCAGAGGAGGCACTGGAAACGGGGGTGGAGCCCGAACAAATGAGCTAGGCAACGGAGGCGGCGGCCACACCCGGATTTGGAGGCCCCGGAAGAAGGCCGCCACGCCCCGTGATCCGACGCACCGAAAGTATTGCCGGTATGCCTCCAACTCCCGCCGATGGGCCTCGCCAGGCCGCCGCCGCCGGCCTCAAACTCTACCGCCCGGGCCGCCGCCTCGCCTCCAACTCGCCATCCGGCCTAATATTACACCCGTAACATTGAAACAATGCATAGGGCAAATGACATGTGTAAAACCGCTGAACGACGTAATGAAACCAGAATTACCGAAACGCCTCGGTATCATCCGCTGCGGAGCTCACGCTCAGGTGCTATGGGGATGCCCAGGAGGTCGTGCTCTCGGAGTGAATCTCGCCACCGCGGAATAGAGTACGGGTCGATCACGCCGCCAAGGCCATCCAAGATCGCCATGCCGCTTCCTCCTCCCAACCTCATCACCGTGTCGCGTCTAGGGGTGCGGTGGTCGGATCGGTCGCCCCCATAGCGCTACTTTGCCGCCGCGCATCGGGTAAGCTTGGTGTAGACGCGGGCAAGGTGTACGCCTCGCCCCTTCGGGCCGGTCGTAGACGCTTGTCCTTGTCGGGCCGCTTCCGCCGCTGTGAGTCAAGGCTAACCCCGCTGCTACGCTGATGTGCTGGCCTTCATGCGGTTTTTCGACCGCGAGGAGAACACGAGATGGTTAGAAGTGAAGAGATTTGAGCTTGAATAAAAAAATCAAATGTAATCGCACCCATCTATCCATGTACACCGGGAGGGGCATGCTCCCTTGGTGGTGTAGCTTCCCTTCCATCTCCAAGCTTACATCTCCCCGGCGAAGTCTCTTGGTCTCGTCACGCCTCCTCCAAGAGCCACTTGTCCACAATGGCCTCCCAAAGCCAGCCGAGGTACTTGCCGCACCAGCCCGACACATCCGCATGACATAGCAAAGGATGAATGGAAGCCCCGCTTATTTTTCATTTAAGGAATCAAAATAAATGTGTTCTACGAACCTCGATGTACTTGCCCCCCCGGTGAGGTCGGGTCTCCCTCGAGCATCATCTCCCTTGCTTCATTCTTCCTCACCACCTTGCCGAAAGCCGCCGGGTCGTTGAAGGAGATGATGCACCGGACACGTGCCTCATGGTACAGTCCTTGAGTCGGTCTCGGCAGGACCCCTCGCCCCGCACTCTAGTGGCTCCGCGCCTCTTGCCCCGCCTCGCCGCGTGAAGTAATCCCGCATACGTACAATATGTATCATTCTATTACCTAAAAACATAGTATTGAAAAAACGTGAAGTAATCCCGCGCATACAAACTCACCCGTAACTCCCTCTTGATCTTTCGCCGCAAGGGCGCCCTTCGCCACGCACGCCGCACGTGCTCCCACGTATAGGGCGGCTCCCTCACCGCCCCGTTGTTCACCAAGCCGGGTAGTTCGCTTTTAATCGAGGCTCTCGATGCCACCGATATGGCGCGAACTACCCCCTCCGCTTACAATCTTCTAGTTACTGCACGAGCCATTAAGACGAATTGTTAGTCTGAAGTTCGATTTTCAACATGTCATATGAATAAGTAGTGAAAATATCAATGGCTACTTACTTTTCACCGTGGGGTCGAATCACCGGCGACGGGCCAAAGGGATCGGCAAGTCCGGGAGGGTCGAGGCCCCGCTGGTAGACCCCCCGCCGCGGCCGAGGAAGACGATCTCGACAGTGTCTCTTCGCACCGGGTCCCGAAATCCGAAGAGGTGTGGGTCGGCCGGCCCGACGACGACCCCTACCGCCCGACGATGGGCCGGCAGCCCGACGACGGCCCCGAAGAAAGGAACTCAAGCCTCCTCATGGATGGGCGACGCCGGCCGCCCTCGACGACGCCTCCACCGCCGTGTCTTTGCTTGTCGACCTCCTCCTCGTCGGCCTCCTCCTCGCCGGCGTGGGTAGAGGGTGGGGGGCCTCACGTAGGGGACTGGACCCCGGCCGATGTTGCCGCCTTCCGCCGGGCATTTTGTCGAGTCCCCGCAAGACAAAGAGTAAACCAATTAGTATTGCAAAAAGAATGAAACATAATTGAAAGGTAACAATAATAACAAAAATAGTATTACATGATTTAGAAATTATCTCCCGAATGGCAAAGGCCGACATGTAGTCATCACTATCACTATTGTAATCATCAATGTCACCATCCTCATCATCCGTATCGCCCTCGGCATGTGCGCCGCCCTCTACAACTCCTTCGCGCACCATCCTCCATCGCTCAAGAATTTGTAAGTCCTTAGCATCCTCGCACCTCATCACCCTCGCCCTCATCGATGGCGTTGTCTACTTCCATGCCCATCAAAAAGAATGTCTATCTCCAAGCGTCCTTCTAGCCCCTCGGGTTGATAGAACTCTTCGGTGTTTGGGTCAAGGTTGTAATCATCATCGCTCGAACAAGCGCTTTACCGCGGCGCGGCGATACTTGCTTTGC
The DNA here is from genome assembly GCA_015847255.1 of Hyparrhenia diplandra. Classification (NCBI taxonomy): domain Eukaryota; kingdom Viridiplantae; phylum Streptophyta; class Magnoliopsida; order Poales; family Poaceae; genus Hyparrhenia; species Hyparrhenia diplandra. The sequence goes on along the minus strand of JADLZK010010648.1, from coordinate 32,674 downwards.
ACAAGATACCAACCCGCAAGGTCCTCGTGCTTTTGGCACGCCCATGGGAGGTAATAAACTTGTGTGGCATGTATATTAGCCACAATATAGACATCCTCTCCTCCATATACGAATCCTCAATTAATTTTGACTTGCCCAATCGTAGGGTCTACTTTTCAGTATCATCGGGATCGAACCAATGGCATTTGAATACCACTAGCTTGAGCTCTTTAGGACCCCCGGTTCAGCTCATATATTTCTTTGACTATGCCGTAATAGTCCTTGTTATCCAAGCTAGGCGTCATTTACTCCGGTGCCGCGTTGTTTTGCGGTTGGGCCGACTCTCCTCGTAGCTTCGTGTGAAAGCGATAGACATTCACATCATAAATGGTGAACGAGTTGACCCTACGGGGGAAGCCATTGCCCACTGTTTTAAATCTTCTCACATTTCGGCATCCGTGCGGGCCTGCAAGGTGAGGCCACGCATATCGTTACATTATATGTTACTAGGACCAAAGTGGAATATCAAAGTCGGAACGAGGTTAGTTGGATGGTACCTTTGGAATGTAACCCGGGAAATAAAATCGGGCTGCCCTTTTTTAGAAGATTGTCTTCTTGTTGCAAGGTAGGAGCCCCATTCCTCTCCAATGTTGACCAATAAATTCCCGAAAAATCAAGGCAAATGGGTCGGATCGATAGGTGGAGGATAGTGACGGGCGCATGCAACAAGCTCATTGAGAACTTACTGGCGATAAGGAGCCACTTCGTCAAGGTTTAACAACACATAAAGCATGATAGTGCGCCACTCATCAAAGGACAAGTGCTTGTGGGTAGTCGCTTTCCTCTTCCGACTTGCCCTCCTCCGAAAAGGCCGAGGTTCAATGAACTCTCGTCGGCATTGTAACGAGGGGTAGGATTGTGGACGCCGGAAGTTTCTCAAAGATAGTACGCCTTTTGTGTGAAGGTCGACACCTCCTCTAGAATGTATGCCTCCGCCACGGAAGGCTCAATTTTGGCTTTATTCCCTGCATTTTCTCTCGGGTACCTTGAGAGCCCTCTCAATTGGATAGCACCAACGAATTGCACGGGCCCCCAACCGTGCCTCGGCGGGAAGGTGCAAAATCGGTCCGCATCGACAGAAGAAGCCGTGGAAATATCATCTCCAAATTGCAGATCAACAAAGGTGCAAACGCCCGCATTAGAAATCGCATCCCGAGATAACTCCCTTAACTCAAAGTTGGCGGAAGAAAAGCTCAACTCTGCCGGGACGCCCACCAATCGGCTCGGAGAGGTATCCCCGAGTCATCGTAGGAAGGATCCGCTCAATCCATATGTGGAAGTCATGACTCTTCATCCCTAAGACTTTCATAGTCCGCAATTTCACTCCCCTACCGATTCGCCGCATACCCATCGGGAACGATAACGCCTTCATCCATCGTAGTACTTCCTTCCTATCGGCCCTTTTGATGATGTAGTCCGCGGGCCCTTTTTCCATCTCTTCCCGTGGCTAGGGGTCTCTATCACTAGCTTCGGTCTATCGCACATCATCTCTATGTCAAGTCTAGCCTTAACGTTGGCCTTAGACTTCTTAAGGTCCATGGTTGTTGCGAAGAGTGCCTCGGAGATATTCTTTTTTCTATGTGCATTACATCGATGTTGTGTGGAAGAAGAAGATCCTTGAAGTAGGGGAGCTTAGTCAATCCCGATATATAAGTCCACATGTGTGTGGTACCATATCAACAAAACAACCTTTCTTTTCATCGATTTTGAGACCAGCTAGCTCAACAAGGACCTCTTCACCGGTCATAAACTTTGGGATGGGGTCGGTGACTTGAACACCTTTCATGAAGTGCTTTTTGTCTAGTCTGAATTCATGGTTCTCGCAGGAATTGACGATGTTTGTCAAACGAAGAATACTTGCCACCCTTGTTCGTTCAAATGTGAACATCACAAAATACCTTGCATTTTGGGCAAGGGAACTTCCCATGAACACACCACGCTGAAATATGCCATAAGCCAGAAGTCATGCATTGAGTACAAGTACCACACATGCATTGTGAAGTTCGCCTTTGTAGCTCGGGCCGCACGCGTCGATTCCCATTTTGCCAAGCATCTTGCAATTCATCCCACACCGGGTCGCATGAACACACCCATATTGTTACCCGGTGCCCGCCTGTATTATCGGCGTCAAAGAACGAGGTGCTTGAGCTCAAACATGACACCGGGGAAGATTGAGAGGGATCACGAACATAGGCCAACAAGTGTACGGGGCCGCCAACTATCCGTACGGGTTGAACCCATCTGTTGCGAGCGCTACGCGTACATTCCGAGCCTCCATAGCTTTTTCAGGGATGCATATTATCGAAGTGCTTCCATGCATCACCATCCGATGGGTGTACCAACTCTCGGGATCAGTATCTTTTGCCCTTTTTGTGCCATGTCATTTGTTTCGCGGACTCCTCTGTCATGTACACCGTTGGAGCCTCGATGCGAAAGGAAGGTGTCGTAGGACCATCTCGGGGATCTTCGATCGCTTTCTTCCCGCCATCACTACATTCTACCTCCACAAACCTAGAGGCTTTGCACTTTGGACAAAGTGCGTTGCTTCCTTGAGGTCTCCCCTAAATAGGACGCACCCCTTCGGACAAGCATGGTACGACTCATATGGCATCTTGAGTCCACGAAGGAGTCTCTCGTGACTCGTACGTGTTCTTAATTTGGACGACTCGACCCTGGAAGCGGTTTGCCAATAATCGACAACACGGTGTCGGCCATCTCGACTAATGCTCAATTGCGACTTCAACGCTATAAGGCGTGAAATGGCATCCAGCTTCGTAACCATTGTCTTCTCGTGAAGGGGCTGCTGTGCCGCCTCCATCATCTCATAGAACGCCTTTGCGGTTTCCTCTGGTTCCTCCTCCAATACTCCATTGAACCGTGCATCGTGAAAGTCTGCCATCATGTCTGCCATCCCGGCATCTGCATCATACTCCTCGAGGAGGGGCCTCACCACGTCCTCTCTAATACGATCGGCTTCACCGTGGAAGATCCAAATGCTATAGTTTGGGGACGAATCCGTTCTTGTAAATATGTTTTGCCTATTTCAACCTTTCGTTGCTTTTTCTTGTTCTTACATTTGCCGCAGGGGACACGGCATCTGAATAGACCCTTTAGCAAATGGGCCAAATGCATGCTCCAGAAAACATCGGTCCCCCTAACCCATTCAAGGCTCTTACTTATTGGCCCCGTGTACATCCACTCACGGTTATCAATCCTCATCATACGCCCATGTCGAGCCATATCACCAAAGAATCGCATCTACACGGGCGTTCCTACCATCTAATAGGTGAGGATAGGTCCTAATCCCATTCCGAGGATGCGTGAACAAGGTTAGCATCCATGCTTTCGCCTCCGTCGAGCTGGAATTTCGGCAACACCTCCCATTCTCCCGATACACGCCCCGGCGGGGAGAGTGTGTATCCGAGAACAACGGGAGGTGCTTTGCCGAAAACCGCTCGGACAGACTCGAGCATGGATGCTAACCCATCTACGCATCCACGGGCTGTCCCAAAAACGTGGAGAATCCGGAAGCGAATACGGTCGCAGATATGCAATGTCGCATACCACGCCCTCATCTCTTTCGGACGGAGACGCCCTAACCGGGTCGGCGCTATGTAAGACAACTATAAGGACGGAATGGAGGTGATTAATACCTACGGTTGTCGGTGGAGACGCGGTCGCGGCAAGACACGCAAATACCACGAGGATGATCGGGTCGCCAAGTCCCTCCCACAGGTCCTCCTACAAAACAAGGGCAAAAATAGTTAGTGTCGACTCAAAATTTTGGCAAAGACTCTCCCCTGCACGGGAGGTTATCCAAACCTGCAAAAAAAACATGGCACGAAGGCCAACAACCACATATATATACCGAACATGGGCACGAAGGCCACCAACCACCAATATATCAACAAGAGCCATTCACTTTACTTCTCGAAACCATGCAACTAACACTACTACTTTACCACTACTACTAGTACTAACCCTACAACTAACACTACTACTTAACCACTACTAACAACTAGTACTAACCACTACTAACAACTACTACTAACCACTACTAGAAGGATAGGGCTTACCTTGGCCGCGGGAGCGGCAAGAGCAGCGGTCGGCCCGGCGGCGTGGATCACACGCGGCGGCCGCGAAGAACGGCGGCCCAGGTCAGAGGCACTTTCTTCTTCCCTCCTCCCCTTCCTCTTCTTCCTCCTCTCCTTCCTCTTCTTCCCTCCTTCCTCTTCTTCCCTTCCACCCTCTTCTTCCTCCTCCCTCCCTCTTCTTCCCTTCCTCCCTCTTCCCCTTCTTCCCTTCCCTTCCTCCCTCTTCCTCCTCACCCTTTCTCCCTCTGCCGGTCGAATCACGGGGGGCCGAGGGGGGGCAGCTGGGCCGAGGCGGTCTTTGGCCAGGGACGGGCGGGCGGTGGCGGCGGGCCCGGCTGGCCCGGCGGTGGGCGCGTCTGTGGTGGCGCCCGTCGGCCACCTTCGCCCGCGAGCCGGGGAGGCGGGCTGGCGGGCGGGTCCGCGGCCAGCGGTGACCGGATCCGGCGACCCGGCGGCGGCGGGGGTCCGCGAGGCGGGTGGCGGCGGCGGCGGCGATTTGGGCGGCGGGCGTGCGTGGGGCGGCCGCGAGGCGCCGGGCGGATGAGGAATGAGCTAAAATGGGCTCGGGTCCCGGATATTTATCACGGCTTTGCGAGTGCCGAGGAAATCGCACTCGGCAAAGGTTTTATTTTATTTTTTAAAAATACTCTTTCTTAGAGTGCCACGCGTCTAGGCACTTTCGGCAAACCCTTTCCGAGGTGCAAGGACTAGCACTTTCGGCAAATTATGAACTTTTTTTTATTTTAGGTCCCATATTTTTTGTGTGGCCTTGCTCTGATAATTACATCTCATGTTCAAAATTTGGGACAATTTCAAGTTGTTTTGGTATATTTCATGAATTATTTCTATTTTCTTGCATTTCTTGGACCACTCCAAATTTGAACTGCAGGTACATGAAATAATGGAATGTGGTCATCGAAAAATGTTATTCATGATGTTTGGCGTATGTTTAGGCTCAATCCGAGGACTTCGCGCGAAAATTACGAACATTTATGTGTCGAACATGACCACGCGGCGGGAAAAGTGTTTTTAAATTCTATAAATTCAAACGAGTTTAAAAATCACGAAATTGGCGAGGTGTCTTGTCATCTCATGAGGAGGCTGTGATAAAACAAAGTTTTGACAGCAAAAGCAAGTTGACGTCGAATGCCTAAAACCTTCGAGAGATGATCTCTCGAGTTTTTGTGCATCCGACGTCACAACTTGCTCAAAAACTTTTTTCAAATTTTTATCACAGCCTCCTCATGAGATGACAAGACACCTCGCCAAGTTTCGTGTGATTTTTAAACTCGTTGGAATTTATAGAATTTAAAAGCACTTTTCCCCGCACGTAACTCAAGTCATGTTCCGACACATAAATGTTTGTAATTTCGCTCAGTCCCTGGATTGAGCCTAAACATACGCCAAAACATCATGAATAACATTTTTCGAATGACCACATTCCATTATTTCATGTACCTGCAGCTCAAATTTGGAGTGGTCCAAGAAATGCAAGAAAATAGAAATAATTCATGAAATATAGCAAAAATAACTTGAAATTGTCCCAAATTTTGAACATGAGATGTAACTACTATTCCAAGACCACAAAAAATATGAGACGAAAAAAAAAAAAAAAAATTAATGGTTTGCCGAGTGCCGGGTCGAGACACTTCGGGCAAAGACCATATTTGCCGAGAGCATATATACGTCGCACTCGGCAAAAATCACATAATTTGCCGAAAGTGCCTAACGCAGCGCACTCGGCAAAGGTAACGGGCGAGCGTGGCCGTTTGGCTCATTAATCTTTGCCGAAGTGTACATGTTTGCCGAGGGCTACGCGACTCGGCAAAGGTTTAATTTGCCGAGTGTGGAACACTGCCGATCGACACTTTTTGGCAAAGGAGTCTTTGCCGAGTGCGGACTATGCCGAGTGCCCGATTTTTCCACTCGACAAATAATTTCGCGACTCGGCAAAGAAGCGGATTCCCTGTAGTGTGCAGCCGTGTCTTTCTTGTCTTCAACGATCACCAGCCAACTATACACCTGCACAAGAGGTGTCCTGGCCGAACTCCATCCGTCCATTGTAACCTTAAATTCGGCAAGGACCATGACAGAGACGCAAACCGCTACATCGTTGAACGCATTCGTAGCTCAACTGCCATCTCCTCACTTGCTGACTTGCCATTATTCCATTTCGTCGATCTTCTCGTATCCTCGTCTCCATGAAGCTGACCAGGGAATTAATGGTACACGCAAGAAAAACTCTATAAATCGAGGAGCAACTCCTGTGGACTTGTGCAGGTATCCAGAAACCCAGGAGTGAGCACAAGCAATGAATAGCCTCTTCAGGAGCAAGAGCGAGCCAAAGCTGAAGAAACAGGAGTCTTCAGATGAACAGCAGGCAAAGGTAAGACGGCAGGCTCAGCCGCTTACATCACACACACACACCCACACACAATAGTAACTATGGCCACTTTGAGTTACGTAATTACTATAATTACTATACTAATTTATGAGATTATAGTAACTCCTTACTAAGTGATGATGTACTATAACGTTATGGTAAGTATGATCTTGAATTATATTGGCACATGTATTTTTTTTTTTGAAAGATCCGGTTACCCGGCTTTGATTAATAATAATAAGGAGGGGAGCATAAAAACATCCGTTAAATGCGCGAGAAGCGCACCCACCGCAGCAGCCTAGGCTGCGTAAGGAGTTATTCTCTGTGGTTCAGCTGGTTAAGGCGTGTCCCCGATCACGAAGTGACACATGTATTTTAAATGTGTATTGTGTTTATCGTAGAGCAGCATCATTTTGTACAGAATAAAACTCTGGCTAATTAAAGTTTAAAATCTTCATCTCCTTTTCATCATTAATTTATTGTCATGAGAAATTCATCAGTGCGCACCTGACAGAATACAGAAATGGTCTTCAGTAATGAGTAACTTGTCGATATGGACATACAGATAAATGAGGTACGGGAACTCCTGGGTGACCTGCCGACAGAAATGCCAGGCTTCTTGACGGACTCCACCATCCGTCGCTTCCTCCGTGCTAGAAACTGGAGCACGGTGCAAGCGACCAAGGCTCTGAAAGAAACTGTCAAGTGGAGGCGCCAGTACAGGCCGGATAAAATCCGTTGGGTAAGTAGCCGTGCCTTACTGAGCTGGCCTGGGAATGTGTATTTCTCTTTAACGTTTGGAATTTAAGTCAAAATTTGAACACGTATAGCGACATGATCAATCCAAATATATAGACACAAGTTTATATGGTTGTAAAAGGTCACTGTTTTGTCTTCTTTTGTGTTATGTTATCTTTAGTCACAAAGAGCCAGCTTTTTGTTGGAATCTATGCATGTTAGGAAGACATGGCTGAAAGGGAGCATTTGTTGAAGAAAGCATATATAGCTGACTACCTCGACAAGAATGGACGAACTGTGCTGATATCAACGCCATCAACAAAGGTCAGTTTTACTAGTTGCTAATCTAGTTGTTCAAAATAAATATAGAAATCATGCACACAAACATTTTCTAGTAAATAAAATATATAAAGGTACTGTGTATCTACTATTGAGCTTTCGACTCAAAAGTCGCAAGACCCATTCCCTTCGGTACAAGCTAGCTAGGTAGCAAAACCAAAAATGTGGTTGGTACAATCGCACAAGATTACAAGCCCTTTGTATACACCAATAGTGTATGCAAGCACCGAGACAAAAAGAGAGATATGCAAACCCCACTTAATAATAGACCTACACAACAGAATTGTTTCTTACTTCTTTGTCATAACATATATTTTGCTAATCTTAAGGCATGTACGAACAGAGCTTAGTTCCAGCGAAGGAGCAGATAAAACTACTAGTTTACAACATGGAAATCTGTACCATGAGCTCAGAAAATGCACAAGAAAATGTTGTTTGGGTAGTTGATTTCAAAGGATGGACAATATCAAGTACTCCATTGGTGGAGTCACGTCAATCAGCGCATATAATTCAGAACTATTATCCAGGGTTGGTAGGAGCTGCAATTCTTTGCAACCCTCCAAAGATATTTGAATCCTTCTGGAAGGTACGGTATTCTCGAAAGCACTAATATACTCTTCTATGTTCAATAACTCCATTTCATAATTCAGATATAGGTTGTCAAACATTTCATAGAAATTATAATATATTGATTCATTAACTATGGTGTCATGAATTTGTCTTCATTAACTATGGAATGTACATTGTAGCACTTATATTGTAGGTTCAGTTGAACATTGGAAACCCTTAGATCCCTGAACTGTGCTTTGCATGAACATCTGCATGCCTTAGTTCTGAAAACTTGCTTTTGTATAGATAGTAAATTACTTCATCGAGCCAGAGTTGAAAGAGAAAGTGAAATTTGTCTACACTAACAATTCCGAGGGCCAGAGAATAATGGCTGACATGTTTGACCTGGACAAGTTGGAGTCTGCATTTGGTGGCCGCAACACCTCTGGTATCGACATTGTCAAGTATTCTGAGAGAATGCAAAGAAGAGATCAGACAATGAATCTTCATATTCGATAAAAGCAATTGGAAATCCCTCTTCATACTTACCATTGCACTCGCACAGTTCATCTTGTCGAAGTGTACAAGAATTCTACTCACAGCAGCAAAGAAGGGAAGACGAGATTGAAGCCTTGTCTTTACTTTATATATGCTCAAAGAACTTAATAAACTTCAACTCGATTACTATAGAATTCTTGGAGGTTAAATCATAACAGATCAGGATGATTATGATATATGGTAGATTAGCTCTAAATGATTGGGATGCCAGATTCTGGATGATTTGTGTAATATGTATGAGATGTCATCAGAATTCACGGGCCATCCAAACTGTCAATGTTCTAGTCTTCTAGATAACCGGCTATGACCTTTAGCATCTCGTTTTTCTAGAGACTACAGGCGTGTTTTCGTTTGTAAAAATCAGCCCATGCTTTGTGAGATGATGCATCATGCGTCCATCCTATGAATTCGGTGGAATCAACACATTCTTCGTGCATATACTAATTATAAGCTTGTGAGGAATGAGATGACGATGAATCAACTCAACCAATTCCACCAACGAAATAAAAAAGTGAGGAGTGAGAAAAAGATAGACCACCTCATCCTTCAAACCAAATACACCATAAGAAGCAATAGCGGGTTAAAAAAGCCGCTTAAGCCATTTATCGGCTAAACAAAAAAGACATATCAAATAGTGGGCTAAATAGCCTGACTGAGTCGCGTCCCACCCACTCCATCCGCACGAAGCTCGGCCCTTTCTCTCGGCTCACCGAAACAGCCTTCACATTGAACATCCGGAGAGCTCCAAATAATCCCGTCGCCTGCTTCGTTCGTTCCCAGTCCAGATTCGCTGCCGGCCAGAGATCCCTTTCGCAGCGTGGCTCCAAACTCATCGGCGGATCCACCACCTATTTTGGCCTGCTCCGATGTCTGATCCATCGAGGCCAGTTTGTTCTGCTCCGTCCTCAGGACTCATCGGTAGGGAGAATTTATTCTGATGATCTGATCCATTTTATTGAACAAATCGATTTAGTTCATCATTACGCGGCCGTATTGACTAGTACCAATTGTTTTCGTTGTGGATGGGAGATTACAGCGGAAGTGCCTTGCTTGCCACAACGACGGTCGACGATTGCTAGACCCTGTGCATGTCTTGACTGCCCTCTTCAACAACAAAGCTAGCGTTTTACGCCGCGCATTCGTCACTAGCAACAATCTTCTTTGTTTTTTAATATACATATCCCCGTAGCTAGGATCCTGTAAGGTCCTCTCAATTTCCTAATTTCTCATGGATTAAATTACACCAGGAATACAATAACTATATTGCTGGGTGCAAAATTGCCCCCTGCATCTTTGAATTTGTTCAATCTAGCACAGAAACTTGTCATTTTGGTGCATGTACGAACCAAAAACCACAACGTGTACATAGGTATCATCGGTGGACGCTGATCAGCTTGTATCTTTGGTGCATGTACGGCTCAAATTGCCTTCGGGAAGGTCAGCCCGGCTCAGTAGTTAAACGTCATCACACGAGTCGGCTAGCTCGGCATCATGACTTGAGATCGGTTCGCTTGGACTCAAAGTCTGACTTTACACACAGCATGATGTAACAGAGAAGCCCATCGTGTCCTCAAAACGAGGAGCATGACCCTGTACACAGCTCGCTCGACAGCATTACGGCACGGCAACACCGAAGTCGGATCGACACGGTAGAGCACGTTGTCACCAAAAGCGAGGCAGCTCTGCGGCGAATCAACGCAGGTGGCCGCGAGCAATAATGGAGACTTGTCACTGAGAACCCGGCGCCGCTCCACCTCAATACGGTCAGTTTTCATCTATTATTTGCATCTAAACCACATCATCAGTTGATACACTTCAATCAAAGATATATAAAAAGGGAGATTCGTTGTTGTTTGCCTTCCATACAGTTGGTATGGGTTTATTTGGAGTACAAGTAGCAGACTCATGATGAACTTGCTCACTTATCTTAAAAAAAATGATGAACTTGCTCATACCGTATACTCATGCCATATAGATCCATAACAATTTACCATGGAACACATCTATGCTAGGTGCTATTTTTGATATTGTTTAATGTGCAGTGTAGTATTTGTGGACTGATGCAGAGTTTACTATTAATTGTAGGTGATCACGATGATCACTTCAGTGTGGAGATATATTATGCAGGATTTTTGTGGACTTGGCAAGGAAAGGATATATATACACATATGGACAACAAGATAGATTGGTTTGATTTTACAATAGTGTACATGGTCCCTCTTGTATGTTCAGGAATTTTTGGAGATTCTGAAATGCACGAAACGCTGCATTTGCAAGAGTTTACTTGGTGTGAGCCTGGAAAGATAGTGGCTGATGGACTGAGAACTTTGAAGTGTGATGCTCATATCATTGCAATGATAAATGAGAGTGCTACTTGCAAGAACATCTTGATGTACGTTGACCATTCAAATTTCCTTGAAAGACAGAAATTTTTTTCTTGAAAGGCAGAATAGTGATGTTGCACAAGTTGCTCGTGTAGACAGTAGTATCCAAGAGAGGAAGTCTACTTTTGTTGAGGGGACAAGCACAAGTTACCAAGAAGGCATTAAGATAGAAGATGGTGGTGAGAGGGAATTACATGCAGATTTTTGATGCGGTTCGATTTTGTTGACAATGACTACGGTAGGTGCAAAATCTGAACAAAAGAAGCTGAGAGTGACTAAGATCAAGGAAAAGTTGCCGCTGTCCAAAACAGAAACAAAATCGAGATGCTTAGTCGGTTTACCAAAGTGTCAAGAAAAGAAGTTACAAGAGCTTAGTGCAGAGAAGCTGAAGGAAAAGGGCTTGGCATGGGTTCCTAAAAGAAAGTATTCAAGCTCAAAAGGATGGTGCTCAAGCAAGTGGTGCAATGAGCGAAAAGGAGAGAAGGAGATTCAAGAAACAATTGCCAAGTTGGAAATTTGCACCAGATCATCAAAATTATTGGCCATGGCATCATTCATATTCTCTGCCTATACCTATGTGGAATTAATCCTATGGTATGCATGGTTTTCCCTCAGCTTCCTGTTTTGATCCCTGGTATGGATTTTTATATAATGGAGGGTTGCCAAATTATTATGCTCTCCAATGATCAAGAGCCAAAATATTCTATTTTGGCTATGCATACTCATGTGGATGAATTCATATGGTCGATACTTTCTTATCGTCCTTAGAATGCAACATAGCGGATGAATGCTTGCGAGACATCGTGCTATTGGAAAGACCCCAATGGAATTTACTTTGATGACTTAAGGCCGGGGGCATGATGATATGATTTTGTTTGTCAAGGAGGAGCCTTGCCGATTTTGAGTCACTACATGAAGATTTGTTTCTGTTTCTCTAGAGCCGATTGATAAACGGCTCCATATCGCCTTGTAGCTTGAAGAAGGGGCTGCGTTAGCCAGCCTATGAGAGCAAGTCGGCGATGAAATTGGCATTAAACTATGGCTGACGCATGCATGACAAAACCTAGAAGCCGATTATACATTAAGTTAGTCGAGCTTTTAAGAATTCTCTATCAACATCACCAATCCTTCATACATCTGAGTGGATCTTCATCCATATTGCATATCATCGCCAAAAGAGAAGCGCATCGGTGTTCCATTGATTTTGATAAGACAAAAGAAGGGATGTATTATCGTTTATATCAATTGGTGTCTTCTTGACTCTATAATAAGGTTTGCCCATATTTTAATATATATATATGCTAGACACTATACTTTGCTTGTGATAAGATAAGACATTATCTTTTGCTCAGTACATGTGTCATTGCATGGCAGCCAATATGATAGATCACATGTTATATCGGCTAATCCTCATTGTTAGGATAGGCAAGTGGGCATACACATGAATTGATTGTAGTTTGGCTCTTTAACCATTGGGTATTTTTGAAAAGTCAAAACCTCATCAATTTGGTTATTAAGCATGGAGTTGATTAAGATCAATTACTTGCTTGTTACCCATGGTGGCTTTATTTCGATTAATGAAACTTGCAAAAAGGGCCAAGATGTTGGTAAACTCACTATCTCTCATAATGGTGTTGTTTTGAAACATTAAGCCGATTAATACTACATTTGCACAATATTTAAGCCGATATGAAGTTCTTTTATTCGTCTTGGGAATATTGCACTCCATACAGGTAAAACATGCTAAGAGCATCTCCAAGAGCTCTTGTATATTTGATGAGTTAGCTAAAAAGAGAGACTTCATCAAAACTTCGGATCCAACAGACTCTTTATTTTTGCTCGGTAGCTATCCTCATTTTCTATTTCCTCCCGGCCAAAAATAGAAGACCTGTCCCTCTAGTCATCTTCCCCTCTCTGTGCATGTTGGATTTAGAGAAGCTGTTGGATTTCATCATTTTTTTTGCTAGCTATTTCATTTTACATAGCTAAATTAGGATTTTAGCTACTCGAGAGATACAAGAGCTCTTGGAGATGCTCTAAGGCCTATGGTGACTCTTTGTTGATAGTACAACAAGTGGTTAGCAAGTTTCAATATTTAAAAGAGGTCACCATTTGATACACATCATGATATATGCTTTGACATTGATGCATTTGCCAAATGCTGAATTTGGCATATTCAAGGCATAAGGATTTGAAGGCCAACATGTTAGCTCAACACACATTTCGCTATGGCGTCGGTGGGCGTAATTTTCATATACAAGAAAAGCCGATCGCGTGAAGATATGAAAATTTTCATAACCAGTCGACGAGCCGACCTCACCAATTCAGCTCAACCTACTCTAGATGCTGGCTTGGCCAAGTTCGCCATAGTCAGCTAAGACGACTGCTATAGTTGACCTAGCCGACCTCCCTATGGCTAGCCTCCGGTCGCCTAAGCTGGATGCTACAGTCAGCCTAGCCGATTGTAACACCCTAAAAATTGCACTTTTGAAAATAGATTTAAATAGATTTATTTATGTATTTTTGGTGTTCATGAAACATAAGAAAATAAAATTTTTCATCAAATTAAAATAAATCGTAAGGTAGTAACATGTATGTGCATTCATGCTAGAGTATTATTATTTTTGAGATGACTGGTTTTGCCTGAAACTGAAAAGGGTTTGCAAATCCATTTTAAAAGTTCATTGAAAATCTGTTTGAAATAAAAAAAAGGATTTCTTTTCCTCTTCCCCATCTTCTTCCATTTCGGCCTGGCACCCCAACTGTTGGCATGTTTCCTCCCCTCTCTTTTTGATCAGGCCCGAGTGGCCATTTCTCTTCACTTGGCCCGCTGCAGAGCAGCCCAGCCCAGCGTTCCCTCCTTTCTTCTTGGGCCGCCCAAAGAAAAACGGCCCATTGGTCAAGCTGCAGCGCGCCTGCCTTTCCCTCTCTCTCGCTGACATCAGGCCCCACACGTTAGGGCCGTCTCCTTCCTCCCATGCTCGCATTGGACACTGCCACCGCTGCCAAGATCCCACGAAACCGGGTCCCATTCCTGTTTCCGCGCGCACCAAGCCGTATAAGAGGTAGCCGCCAAGCACCACGAGGTCTTCTTTCCCAACTCTCGCAGCAGCGTCGCGCTCGCCCGAGCCTCGCAATTCGCAAAAACCCTAGCCGCCATTGGGCTCCACCACGGAGCTCGATTCCGCCGTTCCTTCGCTTCATTCGATCGTAAGCTGCATGACGAGTTTTGCCTTGATCTCAAGAACTCGCCAAAGTCTTTTTTCCCTTTTTGTTTTGTGTTGTTTCGCTCACACGACGCCTTGCCGAACTTTTGCAGAGCTTGCCGTCCGCCTTACCGAGCTGCCCATTTTTTTTTTAAAAAGAGTTTTATAACTCGGCTTTTCAGAAAGCCAACACAGTTTTGTTACATCATCCATTTTGCTGGGGTTACCAGCTACATTAACAGGCTCAACAGAACGAAAACGAAACAAGAACAGATAACAGCTAGCTAAATCTCTATTACATCCGTGGAGAATAAACTAATTGGCGTCAACTGATTGATCCACTCCAGGACGTCCTCCTTGATCTGCATTTCTCGGCTTCTGTCTTGCTCCTTAAGCAGAATCGCCCATTTCTGCATAAACGAAATTGCATGGAATATGATATCAACTGGTGTCTTAGGAAAAGATTTCTCGATAGCCATTTTGTTTCTATTAGTCCATAACACCCAGGCAAAACAGGCAAACAGGAATAAGATAATCTTGGCAGGCATGGGGCCCTTCCCATAAACCCATCTATATGTAAGATCAGCTAACGATGTAGGACATTCCTGTAGATGCCAAACCTCCTTTATCACACCCCAAACGAATCTAGCCGTGTGACATTTAAACAGAGTGTGTTCTACACATTCAGGTCCATCTCCCAAACAGCACTCACCTGATCCTTTCCACCCCTTCTTGATCAGTTCTTGTGCAACCTGTAGCTTATTATTGAATACTTGCCAAAGAAAGAATCTTATTTTTAATGGAACTTTACTTTTCCAAATATGCCCAGCCATCCTGCTCAGCATCCCTCTATCAGTGATAAATCTGTATAATGACTTGGTGGTATATTTCTTAGATTTATCCAACTCCCATATCACCTCATCTATGTTATCATTTAACACCACATTTTCTAGGATCTCTTTTAGTTCTAACCATTTTATCAAATTCCCCAACAGTAAGAGCCCTCTTGAAGTCAACCATCCAACCCTTTCATCCCAACAATCACTCACTAGACATTCAGGGTCCCTGGTTAGAGAGTATAGCTCTTCATAATCCAACAGTCTTGCCAAAACCTGCAAGTAAGACCATTACCGAGCTGCCCGTCGCCCGCAAGTCATCCCCGTCCTTGTTTTTGTCCTAGGTGAGATCCCCGCCCTCCGTGCTTTCTTTTGGTATCGATCCTGTGCCGAACCGTGGTATATTGAGCGGTTTTAGTTTTTCTGGCGAGCTTCCGCCGTAAGCCATCAATGGCGCCGCCGCCCGTGGTCTCCTTAACCTCCGGTGGCGGCACATTTGTCGTACCACGATCTAAACCTAACCATCGGATCGGATCCAACGACCCATATCTAAAGATACCCCTTGGCCGGGTTATTTTGCACATAGGCCCCTGTATATTTTTAATGTATTGACCCATCATCCTTAGCATTATCTATCTGCGCTTTTATCCCTAGAAAGCGTAGTTTGTGTTTATCGGTTTCAAGATACGGCTTTCATGCATTTACAAAACTGCCACTTTTTTTGTTTTGCTCATATAATCCACGTTTTAGCTCCGATTCGATCCGTTCAAGTTGTGTTAGGTTAAATAATTTTATAATCTACATGTTTATCTTACTGTAAACCATGTTTGAAACTTTTCAAAATTTGAGCATATATTTAATTTATTAATGCTAAAAGCGGTTTTAATTCACAAACTTCTCCATTCTAGCTCCGTTTTTCGGTGATCTTCGCGTCTGTGTGATCGTAGTGACGTGTAGATTAGTTTTATAAACATTTTGTTGGTGTAGCCCCGAAGCGGGCTACCCCACGGTAGGACGAATCACACAACTAGACTAAATCATTCAGCGGGCGGGGAGTATCAAAGCGGAGCACCTTTCCATTAATTCTCACATGCGTCTTTTACAATGCCCCCTTGGGGGTCTATTTATAGTCCGTAGACAATTACAATTCCAATTTTGTCCCCCTTCTAACCCTAGACCTCGGCTCTCCGCCCGGCGACCAAGGGCAAGGTGGTCCTTTCTGCCTCGCGTTCCCTACCCCCCCAGAACGCGGTGTCGGGCGGCGGTACACTGCAAGACAAGGTTAAATGACATTACGCCCGGGGGGCCATTCGGCCCTGGCTGCCCGGCGGCGCTTTTGACTCCCATGTCGGAGGCGGGAGGATTCGTGCTAGATGCCGCTCTTGGGGCACAAGCCCAAGCATCCGTCTCGTTCAGCCAACTATGAGCACGTTTCGTTCGGTATCGATCTCCCGTCGGCCGCTGCCGGTCGTCGAGCCCCAATATTCAGCGTGGAGGGCGAATGCCACTTTATCGAGCCCGAGGGCACCCTCGTTTCACGACCTCCAATTGGCGAAAGCTTCTGACATCCGGCTACCACGGCGAAAAGCCGTGGTCTTCGTCTTCGCCGTTACCTCTCGGACAAGTCGACTACGGGGCGTTTGTTTAACATGCCATGGGCGAAAGCTTCCAATTCCGTCTATGTCGGCGAAACCCCGTCCATGGCGCTAAACCTCCGTGGCGGCGCCGTCTTGGGACTCGAATGCCAAAACATTTGGTCCGTGAGGCGAATCTTTGGCCCTTCGGACCGTCTTTTGTGCGTGGTTTCTCGGGCCAACCGTAAGGGGTGGGCGGGTTCGGCCTCCCCCAACGGTAGCCCCTCGAGGCCAAGGGCGAGGCTCTTACGCCTCTCCTTGGATTCGCCCACTTTCGACCCACAAGAAACCCCCTCGGGGCGAAAGCTGATGTGTCCTTTTATTGACGAGGTTAAGCTAATTAGCTGCATTTTTATTTTGTACTTATTATTATTTTATTTCTACGGTTCTTTGGGCGAGCGGCGGCGCGCCTCGGGTTCGCGAGCCCCGGTGACAGATGGGGCGTTGCCTCGATCCGTAAGCCCTTTTAACCTATATAAGGCTATCGGGGCGGGCGGTGGACTCCCCCGGCTCATTTGCCTCGACGCCCTAGCTCTCCAGCGCTCTTGAGCTTTTGAGCTTTCGGCGGTTTCGGCTTTCGGCGCTGAAGGCTTTCTGCGGCAATCCCCTCGCTTCAAGTAAGTTTCGTTCTCTTCATTTTTTCCTCTCCTTGTTCGGTTGAGTTGGGCGCCCCCTTTTTTTACTTTAGGGTTTCGTCGTTTCTTTCTATTTCTGCATTTTAGGTTTTGGTGATTCGGTAGAATGTCGGGTTCGGCGCCTCGGGGTCGGCTCTTCGTCAAAAAGAGCTCCGGATCCACTAGCGGCTTCGTCGGGTTGGATCCGGCCACCAGCGCGATCAGCAGCACCCTCTTCAAAGTGTCAATCCGCATCTGTTTTCTAGCTCGGATGAAGGCGACTCGAATCTACTAGCCCGCCCGTCCTCAAGTGGTGGATGACATCGTATCGGCGTTGATATTGAGGGATCACCGGTTCGGGGACATGTTTCGGCGAGCCTGAGCCAGATCTTTCGGCGCAAGTGGAGCCTGAGGATTCCTTTGGGCCCCCAGAAGGGTCAAATGATGAAAGCTTCTCCATCGCCAAAGGTTCCGGGGAGAATCCGGGGCCTCTCCGACTTAGTGAGGTTTATTGGGCGGAACCTCACGTGTTTTGGAAGAAGTTCTAAATGATTACGTCGTAAAAAGTTTATGGACCAGCGGACAAGGCTGCTTTGTCGGGCTCCCTCTGCGGGGAGAGAGTTCGAATCGAAGCGGTGACTCTTGTTTTCAAGGACTACTTTAAAGGGCTTTCGTTTGCCATGCGAGGATGCATTTATCGGCGGAATCCTTTATCGATTCGGCCTTCAACTTCATCATTTGACTCGAATGCTTTTACTTGCGGTGGGGGCATTAAATGCGGGCTATGAAGATGATGGGAGCCCCTCTTTGTGTGGAGACTTTCGTTCAATTCTATGCTCTACATAAAAGCGAAGAAGATTCGAGGATGTGAGAAAGAAAGAGGCTTGCTACATCCAGTTTGGGGCTTATACATTCATTCGAAAGGGAACATTCGTCTCGCTCTCGCTTTACGCAACAAATGGTCAAGGTGGGCGCAATTTTGGTTTTACGCTCGCGTCGATGCGAGAACGGCGGGGAGGCCTCCTCATCGGCCTACCTTTGAATAGTGCTCTTGAGAGCCGAATGGTTCGACTGCGCACTAAATGTCATGCTTCTTACTTTGAGAACGCTGACGGGGATGCCGAAGCCACGATGGCTTTCCTTGGGACTCGGCGGACAAAGTCAGCGTGACACGGTCGAGGAATGGATCGCCATGGGGGTTCGGCCCCTGAGTTCCAGCGTGCAATTCGTCATCGATCCTCAAGATATGATTATGAGGCGAATGTGGTTCAAGCCACCGTCCCTACACGCTTCCATTCGAAGAAGGCATTTCTGGAGTTTGTGGTGGACGAGGCTGATGCAATCCTTGGGTCAGTGGTGAATCGCGAGTATAACATGGCTTGCGAGATCATCGGAGAGAATGCCCGAATCAATAGGGCTTTCGACGCTATGGGGGGTACCTTATCCTCATAGACGTCCCCCTGGAGGAGGCTAAAAAAAAGGCAACTTCGAAGGCGGCCTATCGTGGGAAACACATTTTGCCCTTGATTCGGCTCCCCTTGAGCGAATCAAGATCGCGAGACAACTCAACGAGAAGAGGGCGAAAAAGACCCAAGGGCGTTGAGGTAGGTCGCAAACTGGCTAGGGTTCACGGCTTGCGTGGCCGAAAAGTTACATTCGGCGCTTTTCGAATGTTTGGCATTGTTACCTGCTGCCTCGGTACTTTTCCCCTATCCTTCTTGGGGATTTTTTGCCGTATTTCCGTTAACTATTTTTTTTTTTTTTTTTGTTGAATTTTGCTTTCGTACACGCAGCGACTTTCTTGATAATAATGTTCACCTTTGTTTTTCGAGGTCATTTCGGCGATTCGGAGGATATGGCGGGAAGGGAAGTGAAAGACCCCCCTTGCCACCTTGGCGGATGCGGGGACCGCGATCTCTTCGGCCCCTAACCGCCGGTCAAGCGGCGCGAGGCTGCCGCGACTACGAATGCTACGGCTCAAGAAAGCGAAGTCAAACAAGGAAGCTCGGCCCGGCTACCACCCTTCCGTCATCTTCATCTCCCAAAGGCGCCCGGGTAAGTCTCCGGTTCTCACGGGACTTCGTCAAGTCTTCCCTAGGCATGTTCAAGGATATCCTTTTCGGCCCACGGCACACTCTCTCGGGGGAGCACTTCTAGTGACTTTAAGGAGCCCGTTGTGTACTCGGGGTTTAGCTCCTGAAGAGATGAGCCCACGAAGAAGAGGAGGACTTACAAACTTGCTCGTTGTCTAGGAGTACATTCGGACACTTTCAGTGGTGGCGGGGGGGTGGATCCGCGTACTGCCCCTTCTTCCCTCTTGCGAGGAGGCGGTGAGGTTCGACACCGGCTGCTGTCCTCCTTCACAGCCCCTCGAGGGAGAAGGAGCTGCTTGAAAACGGACCCTTGTTGCTTTTGATGCCCTCAACTTCTACGCCTCGAGGTAAGTTATGGTTTCGCTCTAAGTTTCTGAATGTAGGTTTTGTTACGAGTATTGACTTGAATTTTGTTCCCTGTTTTCTTTTTTAAGTAGTCTATGCTGGTGGCCGAACTCGGAAAAGAAGTTCGAGGGGGCAAGGCAAAGAAGGCTCGAGAGGCGAAAAAGGCTAAGACCGAAAGCTTGGCTAAGGCCTTGAAGACGGCCAAAGCCGAAAAGGGAAGAAGGCTGAGATTCGGTCGAGAAGGACGAAAAGAAGTCTGCTGAGCTGGAGCGAAACTTAAAGACACGGGAGGCTGAGCTTGCCGAAAGAAAAAGCTCATCGGTCGGTCTCGCACGCGCCGGAGCCGAGAGGAGGGGCTGTGTTTCGACCTTAAGCGTACGTTGGCTTCTTTCGGCGATGAGTGCGCCCGCCGTCGGAGCCGAGCCATAGGAAGAAACCGACATGGCTCGTTCGGGAGGTTTAATCTGCAATGCGGCCGGGTGGACACCGGAAGAGGCTATGCCTCTTTGGAGACCATTCGGGCGTTCGGTTCCGCCCTTCATGAGCTTGGTGTCCCCATATGGAGGCCGTGGAGCGAAGGAGGATCCGGCCTCATATTGGTAGACCCCTACCGAGGTCATCCACGTGGGCGGCGATTTTATCGCGGAGTTTTGGCGAAGGCGGGGAAAGACCTTGCTCGTTACGTGCGGTTGAATCTAGAGCTTCGGTCGGTTTAATTCTTTCTTATTTTGATGTGACCTTTTTTTGGGTTTTTGACCCATTGATGATGTTTCTTAACGGCCGGTTTTGTCTTTTCTATTCAGAATCCTGAAGAGAAGGAAGAGATTCGCGCCAAAGTGCACGCGTTCATCGAGGGGCGGGATGGCCAAACTTCTCGATGAAACCAGCGGCCCCCTCCGCGGACGGAAGCCCTCTGCGCAAGCCGAGACCCAAGCTACCGATGATAGGGTAGAAGATGCATGAGAATTTTTAGTTTTTCGCCGTGTAAGCCTGCTTGGTTGTAATGATACATGTTTTAAAATCTTTGTTAACTCTTTTGGCGGGTTCAGGAGGGGACCTCGATTTTATTGAAGATTCGTTTCCTCTAAGTGTTGGCGTGGCGGATTCGGCGTTAGTGGCGCTTAGGGCTTAGGGCTCGGGGAGAGTTATCGATGGGATGAGCGATTTTTTGCCTCTCGTCGACGGAGGATCATTCGACGTGGTCATCGAATGCTTGACTTTTGGAGCACTTTCGTTCCTTCCACTAGGCAAAAGAATCTTGTTCGTGGTGTTTTACTTGAGCCAAAAATAGAGGTGAAGGAAGAACCTGTTGGTCTTTCGGCTCCTAGGTATAGGTATTGTTACGTTAAGGATCTTTGGGTGAACTAGCCTTGTATCACGATACCTTTGATTCTCGTAACATGTATATGGTGCTTTTGGTTTGGAATGTTTTGTTTTTTTGGAAAAAATTTTGTCTTGACAAGAAACCCCCTCCCCCCTTTTGCGAGGAAACGGAACTCATGTGTTTTGCCGAAAGTTATTCTATTTTTAACTTGAACATCGTACATGTCGGCGTGTTGGGCATGTAGACCTGATCTTACATATCTTGTACATTCGGCCATCTTGAGGCTCTGACTTTCTCTTTTCTCTAGCTAAGCTGAGTGCGTTCGACCCGGGAGTAGGCAACGAATCCACGGTGTTTGGGATCGGACCGACGGCTCGACATTGTTGTTGCATGGCGGGGTTTGGGCGAATGCTTCGTGTTTTGGCATTTGACCGCCCACCTTCTTGCATACTCGGCGGCTCCGATATTGCCCCGTCATGCCTATGGGGATGAACTCAAGCAATGGAGAATGCTGTCCCAGGTTTAACGAGCATTGATTAGCTTCAGATTTACGATGTTTAGGTCTATGGGGATGAACTCACACAATAGAGAATCTTTGTCGGGTTTCACGAGCATTCGGTAGCAGTTCACGATGTTCAGGTGGGATGAGCTGGTATTTATTTGAAACCCGATATTGTCGGCCACCTTGAGTAATCATAGATGTGTGCGAGATTGGTCGACCGCGCTTATGCGGGATTTTCTCGAGCTAGGCCTTTGGGTTTCCTCGTGGTGGAATTGTCTTTTCGACAAGCTCTTTCATGGCGCCACAATAGGTAGGCTTTGCGGGGCCCACTCACTATTCAATTTGTTTCTCCCTACATGGCCGAATCTTTGGCTATCCTTTCTGATCCCTCTCAATCCTAATGAGCTTTGAGCTTTTCTTGGGCTATGGCCCTTTTGCATTGCTCTTGATGGCTAACTAAGGATATTCCCTTAACGACTTGTGGCTGTTTTTAGAGAGGTATGTGACCTTGGGGTCCTGTTTTATAGTGGTTTTTTAGCTGTCCTTGTCATATCACGGGCTTTTATTGCCCCGATTGCCCGAGGATATGGCTTTGAGGAGGTATGTTGTGATGCATCCTTCATTAAATGAAAGCACCTACTTTGTCCTTTTTATGGACTTTTAATGACTGTTTGCTTTTTATGGATGCTCTTTGGCGCGGGCCAAGTTTGCTCCTTTGCGGTTTCCTTTGCTTATTTTACATTTTTGACTTTCTAGTCAATTTTCGGATGTTAAGGGCTTGTTTGCCTCGGCTTTAGTATTTGGAAGTTGTCACTTTCGGACTTCCTCGACTTTCCTCTCCTCTCGACCTTAGTCTTTTCGGCTTTTATGCCTTGGTTTCTTGATCTCTTGACATATACCCTCTTTGGGCATGAGTTTTCTTTGAATATGTCAAGTGTGACTTAGTCACCTCTTGCTTTTCGGCTCCTTTGTCTTAACAGTGGTGATTGGGGAAAGAAACCTTTATAAGGGGTTTATGACTTAGTGTTTCCAAGTTGCCTCATTAAAAACCTCACACCCTCGAAAGGGCTTCCCAGTGAGGAAAAAAGAAAAGAAGCAACCCGGTGTGGTTTCGTACCTTAATTCTTACAAACCATGATAAAGAAAAAGAAAATTACAACTCTGTTCAAGGAGCATTAGTCACAGCGTAGAACCTCACGGAGGTTATCCGCGTTCCACGTGTGTGTGGTTTCGTCACCTTCTTACGTCTTGAGCGAAACACGCGGGGCTTGACCATGCTTGCGGCGATGAAAGGTCCGGTACCATTGTGATTGTAGCTTGCCACGCTTGTCCGGTATGCTTGAATCGGGGCGAGGTCGCTGGATAGATGTTCTTGCGCGGTACTTTCTTGTCCCGCCGACTTTTGGTCTCCTTGTGGTAGTTGTCGAGGGTTTTTGCCGCCTACAACTTTCGGGTTCAGATGTGTCGGCATCTACAAACCTTTAATTTACATTACATCGGCTATTTGTGTCTGAAAAGCGAGCCGAGCTTTGAGCTCTTCGGGTGTTATGGCTTCCTCCCCGTAAAGGAGGTGAAGCGGAGTAAATCCGGTGGCTCGGGACTTGGAGATGTTGTGGCCCCAAACCGCAAATCGGTCATTTCGGTAGCCACTTTCCTTTACTTGCGTCCCATAGAGACTTGGAGGCGGTGAGAAGATTAGACCCGTTGGCTTTTTCGACCCGCGCCATTGCTCGTGGGTGATAGGCTGAAGTGAAAGTCACTTTGATCGAAAGCTCCTCACGAAGTTTGAAACTTCGGTTGAGTTGAGCGCTTGCCCGTTATCTTTGTTATGTAGGATGGAACCCGAAGCGGCCAGTTATCATTTGCCAAAGCGAAGGCGATCAAGGTTCTTGAGGTGATTACGGCGGAGGTCTTGCTTCTATCCACTTGGTGAAATACTCAAGTGCCACGGCTGCGAATCTCCGCATTTTGCACAGGGCTGGTTGGTAGCGGCCCCTACTATGTCTACCCCCTGGCGTTGGGTGGCCAAGTAGGCACTATCGGCCGGGTGGGGTTGGACCGGTCGCGTTTTGCTTCTTGGCGAACATCGGCGGCTTTCGCATGTCTTCACTAGTTGCTTTGCATCTTCGGTTTCTGATGGCGGTAAAATCCTTGTCTCATTGCTCTATGGGCTATTTAGTGAGGTCCCCCATGAGCCCGCACATTCCTCCATGAATTTCGTCCGGGAGCTTTAGTCCTTCTTACGTACTAATGCACTTGAGCTTTGGTGCTACAATGCCATCTTTGTATAGCTCACCTCTTATGATGGAGTAGTGCTTGGTTGGCGACTCCATTATTTGCTGTTCATGCTTAGTCTCGGTTCGAATGTTCTGTCGGGAATGCGAATATCGGGCTCCTCAATCTGGCTTGCAATGACATGAATGGCCCTTGGTTCCTCTTCTTCTTCTCATTGCCTGCCTTGGCGAAAGCTGTTGGAAGAATACATCACGGAGGGGTTGGGATGCCAAGTCGGTTGCTTTTGCTAGCTCGTCGGCTTCTCTGTTTTATGCTATGTGGTATGTACTTTATGGAGAAACCTGCGAAATGCTTTTCCATTGCTCTTCTTTGCCTATAGATATCGACTAGGGCGCTCCCTAGGCTGTGTACTCTTTTTCCACGGTGCCCACTTACTATCTGCGAGTCGGTCTGAATGATACATCTCTTAACGCCCATTGCTCTTAGCTTCGAAAGTGCCAACAATCTTGCTTCATATTCGGCCGTATTGTTGGTGCTTGTAAATTGTAATCTGGCTGCGCGTATCGATGGATGGACCTGGCGAGGTGTGAGTATGGCGAAACCCGGCCCCTTTGTCGCACCAGGCTCCGTCTATCTGCAGATCGGGTTGGTTCGTTAAAAACTATTGGGTTCCCTACGGCCGCCGAGTCAATGCGCTATGAAATCCGCGATTGCTTGAGACTTTATGGCCGACTGTGTTGAAATCGATTACAAATTCATTGAGTTAATTTTGCCCATTTGCCTACCACCCTTGCAGGCATTTGTTTTTGAGCAGAGCTTCAAAGGGTGAGAGGAAACAACCGAATCTTGTGTGCTGAAAGTAGTGCCTCAACTTTTCGGCTTGCCATTAGGACCGTGTAAGCTATCTTCTCTAGTTACGAGTAGTTAAGCTTAGGCTGGCTGAAAAGGGCTTCGGATCGTAGTAAATGGGAAGCTGCTTAAGCTTGTTGTCACCGCAATTTCTCTTCAACGAGGACAGCGCTTACCGCAATCGGCGGCGTATTTGCTAAATATAGCAATAATCTTGCCATTGGTGATGGCTTCGTCATGGTCGTCAGATTGGTGAGGTAATCTTTTAAGTCTTGGAAGGCTTTTTTCTTTGTTCCGGCCCCCATTAAATCCGTGCTATCCTTTAGCACCTTGAAGAAAAAGGTAAGCCCTTTTCGGTGATCTTGAGATAAATGCGCTAAGAGCGCTAGTCGGCTTTGTGAGCCTCTGGACTTTCTTTTCGGCTATCAGGAGGCTTCATGTCTATGATTCTTTGCGATCTTATCACGGATTCGCTTCTATGCCTCGGGCGAAAACTAAACAACCTAACATCTTACCTTTGGTGATGCGAAAATGCATTTTTCGGGTTTAACTGAGCCAGCTCCGCCTTAGATTTGCGAAGGTTTCCTTTAGGTCAGCGATGTGCGAATCTTTCGGCTGGCGATGACTACTATGTCATCTATGTATGTCACAAGATTCTTCTTTTTCTTACGTTCTCTAAACACTTCGTCCGGCGATGCGGAAGGTAGATCCGGCATTCCTCGGACCTTTCGGCATTCGTTTGAAACAATAAGTCCCCACAGGTGATGAAACTTGTCTTCTCCTTGTCCTCCGGGTTCGGATGTATCCGGTGATATCCGGAGAAGCTTGTCGAGTAGACTCATTCTTTCGCGACACGAGGCTAGGTCAATCGGGGTGTCTATTACGGGGAGGGATATGGGTCTTTCGGACATGCCTTGTTTAGATCGGTGAAGTCCACGCGACATTCGCCATTTCTTGGCGTCGAGGGTCGGATGTCTTTTTTACGAACCATGACTCGTTAGCTAACCATTTGGGATATTGGACTGGTGCGATTACTCCTGCGTCCAAAGTCTCACGGACTTCGAAATCTTCTGGCTGCGGCTTCTTTCCTCGGATAATTTTCTCGGCCGTTGTTTCTTAGGCTTCAGCTTTGTTCTTTACTACGCTTAAGTTGTCTTTGAGCTAGGTTTAACTTACTCGCTTTCGGGTCCTCGGTGACCATGCGAACACATCGAGTTGGAGTCAGAAATGCGGACAAGCGGTGCTTCATCCGGTTGGGCTACGGCCGATTATGATCTCTCTTTTTGGGACTGTGGTTGATATTGGGACCCTCTTTGTGGATTCGGTTTGACTCTACTTTTCGGCTCTTTGACCTTTTCAACTTTGGGTTCCGACTCTTCTTTCGTCACCTTCTCTTTTCGGCCTCGGTTACCTCATTGATCATGCTATATCCGGGTATTGGCCTTGCATCTATCTTCGAGCTGCTTCCCGATCTCCCCATACGATCCGCGATGCGAAGGGGATGGGATCTTCATGCACAAGAAACTGCAGCGATTACGCATCAAATTTGCTTATGGCGCCTCTGCCGAAGATCGTTGTGTAAGGATAGTCTATATTGACTATTTCGAATGTGATGATTTTGGTTCGGCATAGGCCCACCTCACCAAAAAGTCACCGCGATGTCCTTTTTCCCAATCGCATCTATCCTTTTTTCCTCGAAAACCGAACAATGCATTACCCATTTGGATGCGGTGTCCTCCGCTCCATGTTCATGCTTTGGAAAGCCTTGATAAACGAGAATGTCTGGCCCGAACTTCCATTGTATATCGGGATGTTGTGAAGTGTGAACTTATCCACATTTCGCGGTCGCGATGAATGCATCGTGTGTGGGTAGTCTCTTAGCGGGAAGTCACTTTTGTCAAAAGTGATCGGGACCATTGTCCATGTTGGCCTGTTCAAGGGCAACACAGGTGTTACCGTGTGCACTCTTCTCACGTAGTCCCTTACGGCTCGTTTGTTCTCGTGCTCGAGGTTGGATCCGCTGTGATTGCATAGATGTGGCCCCGAGGCGGAAGTACGGAGTTCTGATCCTATTCTCCCGGCCTTTTCGGGCTTCATGTGCGCGTGCAACGTGGCTGTTCCGGTTTGTCGGGGGAGGATGCCGCCATTGATGGAGGCCGAGGCCGAGGATATAACCCGGGTAGTTCGAGAGTGCTTGATGATGGTGAACCGGAAGTACGGGGGGGGCCTCTTTGTGCTAGTGGAGGTGGAGGTGGCAATGGGTATTCGATAACCCGAAATATGCATTAAATTTGGCGCCATAGTTTCTCTCATGTTGAACACATGCTTTGGAGCTTGGCTGCCTTGTGAACTTTCGTCCTTTGATTTCTATTCTTTGGCCATCTGCCCATACTTACAATCTCGGCCGAAATGACCCATGTTTTTCGCCCGCACAAAGCGATGCGGTACTCGGACCATCCGGGCCTCTTCCGCGACCTCTGCCCCTTGAGCTTCGGCCACCCGGTTGGGCCGATTTGTTTTGGAATTTGAAGCATCGGTTCCTGGTTCTTGGCGGGTTCGGTCATTTGAGCGAATCATCTTGCGTTGTTGGCCGGGCGAGGAGTCTTGCCCCTTTTTGGCTATTGGTCATGTTTGGATGTGGTGATTCTTGCTTTTCATCCTTTCTTGCTGCCTTTCTTCATTTTGACCCTTCTTCGGACTTGCGAACTTCTTGATCCGTCATTATAACTTTCGGTCAAGGTTTTGGGTTCCTACTGTCTAGTTGTGCGGCGCCTAACGACCTATAACCATTCCTTCAATTGCGCGCTATGACCACTTCATCGATACATTCGATTATGCGAGCATGAAGGCGTACTATCTTCTCGAGTGCTGCGTCAATGACTCTCCATCCTCTTGCTTGAGCTTGGGGAAATCTCGGTTCCCTTTTTAGGGCCGGGAAGCCTTCAAAGGTGATGATCAATTGCTCCTTCAACATTTGTTTCCGATTTCTTACCGATAGCGGACGAAGGGCGTGTACCATTCATGCGCAATGTCTTCTACGCCATTATAAGAGACTTCGCCCGGGGTGACCCGAATCCCCACCCGAATGTCTGCTTGCGGCTTCATAGCTTGCAATGAACTTTCTTGGAGTCGACTTCCGTTGAATGATGGCAATGCGGGCTTGTACCTATTGGCCATGGGCTTAGCTGTAGTTCGGCGCTAGGGGTGAAACGGATCGACCTCCCCTCCAGAGATGAAGCCCGATTCTTGCTCCTCCTCCCGGGATGGTCTGTGTTTTTCTCCATCGAGCCATTTCTCCGGGCGATTCTCTTTCTCGATTTCGAGCCTTAGCTGTTCCGCGAGTCAACTCTTCTCTTAGCCTAGTTTGCCTCTCCTTTCATCATTGTGTCCCTCTGGGCCCTCAACTCTCTCGAGCTCACGCTTGTCGAGGCTCAACTCTTGTATTAACTTGGGCGTTGCTCCTGCTCATCACACGGTGTTTCACGTTCTTGAGGCTGCTCTTCTTACGAGTCTTCCTCCTCTTCTTGGGCTTCGGCGCCTTCAGCGGTGGAAGGGCCTTGGCGGTCTTGCCCGGGCTGTGGCGCATCCTCCTGTTTCGCCACGGTCACGACTTGCTTTGGAGTCCGCGATCTCGGCGGAGGATCCGGCGGAGGGGATCCGCCGGAGGAGATCCGGCGTTTCGGTGGCGCCCGCCTTGGGTCTTCCTCTCCCTGGAGCCATGGGTTACTACGCACTACCACGGTGGGCGCCAATGTTGGTGTAGCCCGAAGCGCTACCCCCGGTAGGACGAATCACACAACTAGACTAAATCATTCAGCGGCGGGAGTATCCAAACCTGGAGCACCTTTCCATCAATTCTCGTAATACGTCTTTTTTTACAATGCCCCCTTGGGGGTCTATTTATAGTCCGTAGACTCTTACAATTCAATTTTGTCCCCCTTCTAACCCTAGACCTCGGCGACTCCGTTAGGACGACCAAGGGCAAGGTGGTCCTTTCTGCCTCAGCGTTCCGCCTACCCCCTTGGGCTGCTTGGTGTCGGGCGCGGTACCTGCAAGACAAGGTTAAATGACATTCGCCCGGGGGCCATTCCGGCCTGGCGCGGCGGCTGCTTTCGACTCCCCCTGTCGGAGCGGGAGGATTCGTGCTAGATGCCGCTCTTGGGGCTGAAGCCCAAGCATCCGTCTCGTTCGATAGCTGAGCCACGTTCGTTCGCCTTCGATCTCCCGTCGACCGCCGCCCGATCGAGAACCCCAATATTCCAGCGGAGGGCGAATGCCACTTCATCCGAGCCGAGGCACCCTCGTTTACGACCTCCAATTGATGAAAGGCTGCGACATCCGGCTTCCACGGCGGCCCGTGGTCTTCGTCTTCGCCGTTACCTCTCGCGGACAAGTCGACTACGGGCGTTTGTTTAACGCCGACGGCGAAAGCTTCGATTCCGTCTATGTCGGCGAAACCCCGTCCATGGCCAACGCTAAACCTCCGCCGACGGCGAGCCGTCGGGACTCGAATGCCAAAACATTCGGTCCGTGTGGGCGAATCTTTGGCCCCCGGACCGTCTTTTTTGTCGTGGTTTCTCGGGCCAACCGTAAGGGGTGGGCGGGTTCCGGCCTCCCCCAACACATTTCAACTTGTTTTTCTCTTGTTGGTGTCTTGTTCTAATTGTCTCTTATTTGTTATGCATGATTGGATCCATATGATTGTGTGTTGTTGATTGGAACCAAGTAGACAACGAAAGCGATTCGTTGAAGATCGAGAATTCCTTGAAGATCGGGGATCCTCGAAGTTCTTTGAAGGTTTAGCTACAAGAAGGATATAATTTTAAGGCAAGTATAGCATGAGACTATTCTTGTTACCTATTCACTTTACAACTACAATTCATGCGGCATGTGTCTAATTTGTCACCCTAAGGACTCCTAGATGTTGATGGCTTAACCTTGTTACCTATGGGTTTTAATATGGGTAGTTCTTGTTAGTGCTTTACTTAATTAATGATGAAGTGAATTTTGATTAATGAATATATGCAATGATGGATAAATTATGTTTTTTAGCAACATGAATTATAGGGCGAGAGAACTCATGCTTTTATATGATGTTCTTGACTCTCCGTAAGGACTTATCTCGTTTGTGAACCTCCGGGATATACAAGACAACTATGGGGGTCACATGGCTCTCGCTTTAGTCGGTCAAAGGACCTTGTTTATCTTTGTTGATGGTTACCAAAATGGAACAAAATGGGTTGGAGCCCTATTGCGATTAACATTTTTAGACGATCCTTTGAAAGTCTTTATGTGATTTTCATTGTTTTAGGGAGTCGAGACCCATGCATTTGGAAATCATGACCCATAGTGAAAGTGTTTACCTCTGCGCAGAGTTAAAAACTATTATAATAGCCGTATTCGCGGTCATGAACGGCCTTGGAGACATAGCGGAATAGATGATCACTGGGTAATGAGATTGAGATGATGTTGACATATTGATTTTAAGATGATGATGGATCTAGAACTGTATGTTGATGATGGACTATCACGAGAATGTTATAATAATGATGATCATGTGGGTTTTGGGTTAAGCATAACTCATTGCTAAATAAATGCTAAATCTTTGTCTTATGAAAATGCTAATCACAGAAAACCAGTGTCATCCTTTTGAGCCTCATAACCCCATGTTATATTTGCTGAGTTCAACATGAACTCACTCTTGCTATTTCCCCATACCTCAGGAGGAGTTTAGGCTTGTGATCAACGGTCGGTTGGTCCTGTGGAGTCTACACCTCAAGGCTGAGTGCTTTCATTGTTTGCTAACTATGGTTATATTCTTTTATATAATGTACATTATGTATTAAGCATTGTTAATTGATATTGTGAGATTTAACTTCCGGGCCTCACATATGGTGTACATTCGGTTTTGTCCTTAAAATCGGGTGTTACACCGATTCCCCTTATTGTCGACATGTCCACTTAGCCCGAAGCGTCGAAATCAGCCAAATTCAATCTCTAGTGATTTTGGAGCCGATTTGTAGTATTGGAGGACTCCCTTGTTGAAATATTTATAGGATCCAAATGCTAAAGTTGACAAGAGTATTCGGCGGAGCGCATTTAAATATACATTGCATAATGATGAGCTATATCGGAGAACAGCTAAAGATTTGTCGTAGAAGTGCTTAGGATCTAATCAAGCAAGAGTAGCTATAGGGGGAAGTCCATGAAGGTATTTGTGGCGCGCATCAATTGGCTCGAAAATGAAGTGGTTATTAAGAAGAGCGGGGTTTCTATTGGCCTACTATGATGGCCGATTTTTTACGTTCTTTAAAGGTTGTGAAGAGTGCCAAAGGTTTAAGAATATTCACCGGTACCTACTTGCTATGCTTCATCCTATCATCAAGCCATGGCATTTTTCGCGGTTGGGGGCTAGATTTCATTGGCCAAATTCATCCCCTGTCTTCAAAGGGACATCGATTTGTCTTGGTTGGTACAGACTACTTCACTAAATAGTGCGAGGTAGTTCCTTTGAAGAATATGACTAATAAGGAGGTGATTGACTTTATTCTTGAACACATTATCCATAGATTCGGTATTCCTCAAACATTAATTATGGATCAAGGAACATCGTTTGCGTCCAAGGAACAGTGAGAGAGTTTGCTGAATTATATAAGATCAAATTGCTCAAATCATCTCCATACTATGCTCAAGCTAATAGCGAGGCTGAGTCTAGTAATAAGACTTTGATCAAGCTTATCAAGAAGAAGATTGAGTAGAATCCAAGGAGGTGGCATGTTCTTTGAGGCATACAACAAGAAAGTCAACGACAAATCCTTCCAAGTGGGAGAATTAGTGTGGAAAATTGTTGGCGGTCGTTATCTACCATTTTACACCGCCAACTCATGATTATTTAATACAAAAAACTATACACTTGTACCAAGATTTCCCTTACTACTAACCTAGTTCCACATGTATTCCAGGAAAAGATGTTTTGCAGGTCCAAACTTGGAATTAGGTAAAAATACGCCAAACAAGGCGGGAGCGCACTCTGAGTGCGCTATGTCAAGGGAAAGCAAGCGAGGCCAAATCCATGACAAAGCGGGCCGTTGCACCACAGGGGACGTGATCACGCAATGGTCCACAAGCCCACCACCGAAAAGACGGTCTTGAGAAGGGCAAATAGGTGCGTGTACACCTGCTGCCGAGGCCGTTTTTCGCCAAATTTAGATGGCGGTTCTCCCGAGACTCCGGCCGGTTGCAAGCGGTGCAAATTTGAACTCCGTGCCAAAACACCGCCAAAACCGACACGGAGATGCCTATATAAAGAGGCCACTCCTTTATTCAAGAAACATCACACAAAGGATCAAGAGCACCACTTCTAATTTGAGTTTCCACTCCAAAGGGCTTTGCCCTAGTAGGTAGCTAGAGTTCCAAAGGATAGATGTGAGGAAGAGCGCGGAAGTGCGGGACTTGTCGGTGTCTCTCAGGGCTTGTACCTCTACGAGGCATGCACTTGGCTCCCTAAGCGGGATCTTGGCTAAGTAAGTGTTCATGATTCGTATATTCTTTTTATGTCTTTTGTTTAGTAGAGCATTACCATTACTTGTTTTGCGGGTTCGTCGTCCGTCCCCATGGCGGATGCTCTAGTAGAGGGCCCCCGATAAAGGCGACGGGATACCAATCACGGCGCTAGAGTAGTAGTCCATAGCGTGAACATGGTGTGCGGGCTAGAGGCTACATTCGTTTCTTTGTTTAGCCTCTGGTAGTGAGGTAGCCGGCAGGTGGTTACACCCCTGTCCGTCCCTAGTACTCCACGTTCGGCTAGAGAGTAGAGCTGGAGGCCGACATCACCTGGCAGACCAGGTGCGATCCGGATGCATGAAGTGAGCAAGTAGATGTAGAGTATCGCTATCCTTTTAAGACATAAGAGCTATAGGAATCCATCTCTACCCTTTCATCTCTACCCTTGT